>WBNM01015565.1:50769-85019 GCA_013399055.1 Ramphastos sulfuratus | reverse complement strand
ATAGGCTTGCTGAGATGCATAAAAGCAAGGACTCAAACATAGATAACACAGAGAGTCTCTCTCTGGGAGCTGGTGTGTCTTCTGGCCTTTCTGCTGTGTAACCCAACTAATCACTCTGCTTCTAACCCCTCTTGCTGATCCTCCAAACTCACCTTGCACATAAGGCAGACCCTGGGGTAAGGTAGAGGGATGGAAAGAAGGTGGAAGAGTGGTTGGGACCCCTCCTGGGGTCTCTGATTTCTGGGAGGGGTGTTGTGTTTCTGTATTACCTTTAACTTGCATATTTCTGTAAATATTCCTGTATATTGTGTACATATCTGCTTGTATATTGTGCTGAGCTGTAAATAGAGCTTCAGTCCTTAACTTCCAGCTGGCTGAGTCTAGTCTGGGTGATTTTACAAAGTGTATGGGGGGGCAGGTAACTCCCAAACCATCACACTCTCCCTTCATAAGTTTGTGGGTTTTGTTTTTTTCCCACTTTAATCTGCTTATTGTCACAGCCACAAAGTCTTTGTTTGTAAGTGTATACTAATTCTCTTTAATTTCTGTGATAGCATAAAGGACTTGAAAATTCCCCTTTTTGTAATGTGACTTCTTACGGAAACTAGACTTAGGTAAATGCACTTTTTCCATGGATGAATCCTTTCCTTCTAAACTTCTTGATGGATTTCCTTCAATTTTTAACAGAGTGATTACAGAGAGTCAAAGGTAATTGTGTCCTTAATTTTTGGTACTATGTGGCCAAGCAGATGAGGCAGACCATGTCAGTTCCCTGTCTGAAAATGGATTTTCAAACACAAGCAGGAAAGATACCATGAATAAAGCTTTGGTGAGATCTAGTTGTTTGAATATTCACTCGAATTAATGTTTAATTCTAGAGCTGGTGGAAGAGTTTTCTTTGCTTATACAAGAGGATATATATTATACAAGGTTGTTTTTCACAAATATTTTTTCTCCACAACTAGAACTGAAGTCATATTGGTACTCATGAGCTACTCAAAGAATAAAAGAAAAAAAAATGGTTTCCATAAGCAAACAAATACATAAAAGTGAAGGTACATTGGTAAATGTGTCCTCTCTGCTTAAGGATTCAGAAGATATCCAAACGCTGACTATTTGTTGATTTTATACAATTTTACAGAGGTTCAGAATGGCATTACACTGACTAATTATCTTTAATCAGTACTCCAGCTTTACTTCTGTCATTTGGCATGTAAATATCATTAATCTTGTCATCAATTTACCACTTTTTTCTTCAGTTATAGAAGGTCACAGCTTCAGTTAAAATTGAATCAAATCTTGATTTGAAAGTCTAATGTTGAATGTGTATAGAAAATATGTTAGATTAAAAAAAAAAAAAACACCCCTCTAGTATTTTGCTTTTACTTTGCATCATTTTGGCATTTTAACTTTGGAATCCTAAAACTAATGCTTCTCCTAAGTTTCTTGAAGGAAGTCTAAGAAGGTGTCAGTTGGTTTATCTCCATCCAAAGTGTTGTAACGACTCTGGCTTTGTCTCAATGTACAGCAAAGAAGAAGGTGATTCCCCCTGCATCTCTTCTGCTATCAACAGCAATGACTCAGCTGTCACTCGAAAAGTAGAAAAGACAAAACCCTCTCCTTTCTCTGCCTGAGGAAGTTTTATTACCAGCCACCCAGGGTAGCACCCAAATGCCCACAAAGTTGGCAAAATCAACTAAATCATGGCACCAATCATGGAAATGATGTCAGAAGAAAAGATCTGTGGCAGCGTCATCAACTACAGGAGTCATGGTGTCAGTTAACCTTTGTTATGCCACTGTCTTATCACATTTGCTTGATTTGACAGCAAGAAATATTCACAATATTTGAAGAAATGAAAGAGCAAATCAGGTTGTTGCTCCAGCTCTGCCAAAGGAGAAAGCAAGATTAAATTACATCGCTGTATCTAATATTAAACCGACATTACAAATGAGCTTAGCTTAAAGGCCAAATAGAATAAGATGCCTATAGTGAAATTTCAAACACATTATTTTCATTTTATTAAAATTATTTTTTTTTCCCCTTCTGACTCTATGTAAAAATATGTATCTATGCAACAGTGAGCACAACTGCAGCTAATATTTGTGTGACCTTCAGTATTATGGTAATTTATTTAAATGTTCTTTGTTAATTAAGAATATTTCACATAAAAGGCGGCTAAATTACTTTTACCAATTAATTACATCTTTGAAATTGTTGGAGTGATCAATTATCATCATCAACAAGCATTATGGAAATAAAATGAGGGAGCCTGAAAATGCCAACTAGTCTGTTTTAGGCTTGTTTTTTATTTATCATTGAAGTGAATAACTAATTATTATTGCAAACCCATTTGTGTGTTGTTGAGTTCTACATAAGTAATAGAATCTCCAGTAACAACAAAATTCATATTTTCAATAGTCTTGCTCATTGAAACTTTCAGAAATTGGGGGGACATCTAAGGATTTGGCAAATCTTCACCTTTACAGCTGTGAAGTAAGAAGCATCAGGTAATTCAAATGCAAAGCCTCTTGAATGAAGCTTCCTGATTGTTTGCCTCAAACAAGAAAAAAAAAAACCACAACATGCTGAAATAGTTGAAAAGGCTAAATTGTTGACTATTCAACATACCTTAGAGTAGCCTTCCAATATCTGAAGGGGGCCTACAGGAAGGCTGGGGAGGGACTGTTTATAAGATCTTGCAATGACAAGACAAGGGGCAATGGGTTTAAACTGGCAGAGGGAAGATTTAGACTGGATGTTAGGAGGAAGTTCTTTCCAGTGAGGGCGGAGGCACTGGAACAGGTTGCCCAGGGAGGTTGTGGCTGCTCCCTCCCTGGAGGTGTTCAAGGCCAGGTTGGAGGAGGTCTTGAGTGACCTGTGCTGGTGGGAGGTGTCCCTGCCTATGGCAGGGGGTTGGAACTAGATGATCCTTGAGGTCCCTTCCAGCCTTACCATTCTATGATTCTATGTTCCTCGAAAGCCTGCAGCTGCTGCAAAGGAAAGATGACAACACAGGATCAAGTGAAGAAAAAGGTAAGACAATATTGTGTTGCCTCAGAGGATTTGGTAATTGTCAGCAAGTAGGCAAGTTTGTTGGCTAGTTTGTGATACTGCTTTTGCACCAAAAATTTCAGATTCTTCAAAACAAAATTTTGAAGAAATTTAAGTCATGAATAAATTTTTACTGCCAACAGGTTTCAACAGCAGATTTTGGAGTAGAAAGTGAGTTATATTCATCTGGTATGGAAAACAAAGCCCGTTGCTTCTTTTTGTGCTGTCTGTGCTTCTCAGAGTCAGGGAGCACATCCCAACACAAGAGATGAGGGAACTATTAATCAGTAATGTACAACTGCTGTATACCTGGTTACAGAGCTGCTTGAGATGTTAGAGAGGGCTTGAGATGTGGCCAGCAAATCGAGAGAGGTGATTCTGAAACTTCACTCTGGTAAGACGTCTCCTGGAGTGCTGTGTCTATCTCTGGAGACCTCAATACAAGAAGGAAATGGATCTGATGGTTCAGAAGAGGGCCACAAAAATGATCAGGGGGTTGGAGCACCTCTGCTGTGAGGACAGGCTGAGGGAGCTGGGATTGTTCAACCTGGAGAAGAGAAGGCTCCTGGGAGACCTAATAACGACCTTCCAGGACCTGAGGGGGGCCTACAAGAAGACTGGAGAGAGACTGTTTACAAAGGCCTGCAGTGATAACACGAGGGGCAATGGCTTCAAGCTAGAGAAGAGCAGATTTAGATTGGATGTTAGGAACAAGTTCTTTACCGTGAGGGTGGTCCAACACTGGGATGGATTGCCCAGGGAGGTGGTTGAGGCCCCTTCCCTGGGGGTATTCAAGGTGAGGCTCGAGAGGGCTCTGGGCAATCTGATCTGGTTGAGGATGTCCCTGGTTACTACAAAGGTGGCTGGACTAGATGACCTTTAGAGGTGCCTTCCAACCAAACCCGTTCTATGGTTCTATGATTCTACATAGGACTTGTGTGAGGCTAACCACAAAACCAGACGGCAACTGTCTAGATAGCATGAGGTAGTTAAGTGGACTATGGGTTCCTAGGAAAAACATGATTACTCATATGATGATTACTCATATGATGATTACTCATATAAAAGTGTAGAAATCTTTATGATGATAGAAACTGTGTTCATGTCCAGTCCTGAAATGATTCACTTTGTACCAGTGAAGGACAGTGGAACCACTAGGCAGAAACTGAGGACTCCTTTGAACCTGACAGTGCAGTTGTCTTAACAGACTAAGAGGTTCTAATTAATAGCTCTTCTAGATTACTCTTTTTATTAAATAAGAAGTAAAATCTGCTTGTCAGATAAGCAGTATCACCACAGAGATTGCTGCTTCACTCTCAGCTGGACTCTAGAAATTAAATAATGTGTCTCAAACCCTTTTGCTTTAAACATAGATTTCTATGAGCAAACAATGAGGGCTGAATGCTTTGGTCGTGCCCTCTTCACTGTGTCTATTCTTCATGTCAGATATGAGGGACAGGGAACTGTTACACTTTGGCAGCTCTATGTCACCCCAAGTTTCTCCTATTCAGGGAAGTGCCCTAGCTGGACATTTAAGCTGACTTCTAACCTCATTTGCATCAACACACAAAATCCCCAAACCCAGTGGTTCCAGCTGCAGAGCCTTTTTCTCCTTCAAAAGGAAAATCAACCAGTGTGATTGAACTTGAAAAACTGAATAAGCAGCTCTGTCTGCCTAAAGAAAGACAAAAAGGGAAGCGACAGTAGCTGAAGCAAACCCAAGTTTTCTCATTTGTGCTTTGCAGTTTGACTCCAGCAGATCACTTCTCTCTGAGTCTGCACTCAAAAATAACCTGGGTGTGAGGTGTGCCACAAAAGGCTCAGCAAAACCTTCACTGCTCTGAAACGGAACCTTAGTATTTAAAATTAATTAACTACTTTGCAACTGAAAGGTGGGTGGGGTGGGATGGTGGTGGGGAGAGCAACCAGAAACTTCTGCAAAGATTTTCACCTCCAACTTTTGAGTATGTAATCCAGGATTTCTCAACCTGAGATCAGTCTTGCAGTTGGTGCATTTAGAACCAGCAGTCCCAAAGCTGTTGTACCTGTTGCTTTAATAAATTAAACCATTTGATTTAACTTTGTGAACCTGTGTCAGTGCAAATTCTCACTGAGGCACTGGAAAAAGAGAGACAAACATTAATTTGCTGAATAGTTCCAGTAAGAGTCCTGAACTGTGAGACAGGCAGACATTGGGATCTTACCTGTAATGTGGCACCAGTAAATATTTTTCCCCCTACAAATTCCCTGACACAATGCTGTTGGAGCAGACATCTCATTAATAGACCCTGAATAATATGTGCCACTGTGATGCCAATGTTGTTTAACATCTGAATTCCCATCGTATATGATGTGCCAGAAAGTGTCTGATACTCCCTAGGCACAGAGACTTCTATGGCTAGGATCTTCTGAAGCCTAAAAGTTTAACTCTGAAATACAGCACAAAGATCATAAAAAGTAACTATATGAATTGCCACTGGGGACATTCTCCTCAATCTTCTTCACAATTCCTTTAGATGTGGTGCTTGGGGGTGTGGTTTAAGGATGAACTTCATGGAGCAGGGTCAATGGCTGGACTTCATGATCCCAGTGGTCTTTTCCTATCTGAATTGGTCTATGATTCTTGATCCTCTTCTTAGGTTCTTAAGTTTTCTGCGTACTATGGCATCCTTACTCTTGTTTGTTTCCTGAACAACAGTACTGAGCTGGGCTTGTATGCTAGATTGATGTTTTCATTATATACTTATGACAGTGGCTTTATATATATTTTCAAAGTAAGACCTTCAAGTTAAGCTTCTCAAGTGAACACACCCAGAAAATAACCAAGCACACAGGCCACTGTGTTTATTTAGCACCTAGGATTTTGTGGGTAATGGCTTTAGCCAAATAATTAACAAATAATAACAGCACTGAAGATTCTGCTTATCTTATACTATTCCCTGCATAATGTTAGATACCAGAGTGATTAATTCTTTTTATTATGCTCATTTTCTCCACAAGTGGTGACTTAGAAAGATAATTGTAAAGGTTAGTGTTGTCAGCTTGGCAGAAAGCACTTCATCTTACATCTTATAAAGGTGTATGATGTAATAATAACTCTCTTTGTCTTAGAAGTCAGTTATAGATATGTTAGCTCAAGAGGAAAGTGGAAAGGAAACTACAGCAATGGTGAATGGGAAGCCTTTAACTGGGAACTCGTTTAGCAACAGCTTACCTAGGATTACCTTTATCAGCTGTTGCCTAATTGTCTACCACAATGAAATACTTTTCTAACTTCATGTTAAATAAACATGCAGAGGTGGTTTGGGGGTTTTTTTGTTTGTTTTTTTTTTCTTTTTCTTTTCCCCTGGGTGAATGTGTGTTTGTGTGCAAGTGAAAACACACGTGCATGCACTTACCTTGCAATCAGCAACATGCTGCTTTTTGGTGAGCTTTGTCTAGCTGTAACTAAACCAAGCCTATGCTGTCTCTAGGACAGGATCCTGCTGCAAACTGTTGGATGTTTTGAGTCAGCTGGGAAAGCTAATCTGAGTTAGCTACAAGTGTATTTGATACCAAAAATATCATGCTTAGTGTAAAGGGAGAAGTTTGCTGAGGCTGAAGAGCTTTCTCCTTGGGCTTTTCCTGACCCTGCTCTTGAGGGCTGCTTTCCTGTTCATTTTCACCACCATATGTTTGTTGGGCAGAGTATGACTTTGGATCCTTTATATTTGCATTGCTATTACTTTTGCTGCTTTATTAAATCCTCTTTCATTTTAACTTCTGAGTCTTCTCTCCTTTTCCCTGATCCCTGCTCTCTGATGGGGAGAGGTCATCTGATGATAGAGCAACTGCTATAATTTAGCCCTGAGTACAGGTGAGGTGAAGACACCAAGACACAGGCAAATTCTGTCCTTTTATGTTCTGTTGGCTCACTCATTAATGTATGCATGTATGAGTTCGTGTAGCCACAAGAAGCAGGGCAGAAGAAATTTCTTTCAAGAAGTCAGTAAGTGGTAGAGGAACTTAGACAGTCTGGACAAACGTTGAGAATGTAATGACTTCAAACATGACACCAGTAGCAAATCACTCACAAATTACTAATATGAGATTGTATTTTATGGCACAACTATGTTTTGCTGTGTGCTTTTGGTACAATTCTTGCATGGCCAGAAAGGGTTCTTCCAGAATGCTTCTGCATGGTATGTTAACAGCTGTAGAATAGATGCTGTCTAATTCAGGATTGTCTTTGAACAGGTATCTTGTAAAGAATACCTTGTCTAAGGATAGGCAAGCAGAAGAAGCTGATTGAGTCATATGAATATTGTTTTCTTTTATCAGCACCAACAAACACCTAATGACTTTGCTTTAACCAGAGCTTCCTTCTCAAGTGCATGGCTTTATTTCTAAAAGTTATGGTTACCCTTATGGGACCTAAATAATTTGGAATGGTGTTGACTCTAAAACTTAGAATCCTGAGAACCTGGTAGTCAATGCTTTGAACATACTCCTTAAAGAGTGCAAATAATCTTCTTAGGATAGGTTTACAGTATCACAGTATCATAGTAGAAGCAAGGTTGGAAGAGACCTCAAAGATCGTCAAGTCCAACCCATTACCACAGACCTCGAGACTAGACCATGGCACCAAGTGCCACGTCCAAACCTGCCTTGAACACCTCCAGGGACGGTGACTCCACCACCTCCCCGGGCAGCCCATTCCAGTAGCAAACCAGCTCAAAAGAAATAAAGCCCAGTATGAATACCTCCCAACTACCTTTCTGGATAATGTGTGCCTTGTAAGATAAAGATTCCGTATGTTCATATAAAGATCTCTGATTTACCCTCAACATTGTATATTCACTAGAAGATAGTGTTGCAAGCAAGGAGAAGTAAAAAGTGTTTCATAGTGTTATACAAAAGTGTAACAACATTTATCCCGGTTGTTTGGTATTATGGAATTGCATCCTTCCTGAACATCCACTGGCTGAATTTGACATCAAGGTTCTTCCTTGTACTAAGAGTTTGTACAATGTTTTTCATGTCTCTGCATCTTCACCAAAAATAGTACCCTTTTTGCTATGGCTGTTGTTGTTCTCCCTATGGGATATGTTTAACAACGGTTGATTGCTATGTTTCAGTAGTTTTGGCTGACATTCAGCAAATTTCTGAGCAACTAGTAATGCACTTAGTTCTGTTAGTCCACCCATCTGTCCATCACATCTGCCTGTCCTCATAAAGGCTGTCATTAAGCAGCATAGCATTTCTCTAACATCCTCTGGGTACTCACTCTTCCTGAATGCCTGGAAGGTAAAAAAATGTGTTATCACAAATTTAATTCGTTTTAATAAGCTAAAGATCCATTAAAACTTCTTTACAAAGGTGCAATTCCTTTTTCTTTTGTTAATGGTACCTTAATCCATCAAATGCATGATTGTTAGTCAAGTCTCAATTGAAACAGTTTGAAGAGACGAGGAGAGACCTTTCTCTTGTCCATAAAAATATGGATGCAGACATCTGACCTCCAAAAACACTGTTGCAAGAAAAACAACACTGATTAAGCCCTCGCAGTCCCAAGGTAGGAGTGACTGCCTCTATAAACTCTTTTAGCACCTGAGTGGCTTTTTTTCCACATGGAAACATGCAAGGATATAGCTCATAAAGGATACTAGTGTGTGTCCTTGTTCCTGCTACACTTGAAATTGATCACAGCAACAAAAGAAGCACTAAATATTTGATAGAAAATATTTTCTGTGTTAGCACAATAAACCAGTAAAAAAAACTCCAAGCAACAAACATTTGTAAGCAGGTGAAACAATTTGTTTGCCTTTAAAGGGGCTGCAAGTTTAAATTACCAGCAGATCATCTACCTGCTTCATATAACACCATTTTAAATATCATCATTTTGAGTTCCTCCTTCTAGACATCCAAAATAACAGCTGATTTTTATTATGCCACTCAATCAACTACTTTAGAAGCATTTTCAATAGTGTTAGCAGTGATCCTCAATGAAATGTGGCCACTGCAAGTGGAATGCTGCTGCTGTTTAACTGTGTTTAGTATAGAACTGCTCCTCATGAGCTGTTAAATCATCCTCAGGTTGGCTTTACATTTGGTCTCTGATTTCTGTGATCACAGCTGATGGGTAAATTAAATCAGTAACTACATTTACAGAAGAAGTAGAAAAATCACTTTGTTCCCAATTCCCTTAAAATAAAACTGCACTTCATTAATATGCAGAGGCTAATTGGAAATGGACTGCATCACCTCTGAAAGAGATCATGGTGTGAGGCACACCGTAACTGTAATACTTGGGGATTTGGGGATGGGGAATCTGTTTTCTAACATGACAGGAATGATTTGCAGTTAATAATCGAGGGAGTAAAGGCCAGTCTTTTCAGTTACCCTTGGTTTCATCTAGGACAAAATAAAAAATCACTTTGGTTGCTTCAAGCTACTTGCCTTTTTTCCCAATCATTATTGCTCAGTTATAACTTAGCGATAAAATCTGTCATTACTGACTTTATTGACATTAAAGTTGATTTATTTGCATGCCTGGTGAAAAAGAGCTGCATTATGCTGGCTCTCAGATTGCTTGCCTCCTCAGGATGGTAAGTGCATCACTGACTTAATTGTCTTTTGCTGGTTCACTTGCTCTCTAATCTCAGTTTGAAAATAATATTGGGTCAAATTAATCCCTGGCATAAGTCCACTGACTTCAGTAGTAGTGCTCCAGAGAAGACTTGGATCCATTATTTTTAAGCAGTCAAATGATAATAGAGAACTGCCTAGATGATAAAGCACTTTTTTTCCCCCCCTGCTGTTATATGGTGTGTCAGCAAGAAAGCAACAAAATCACACTATAAAATCAAATTCTGCCTTCAGCTATGCAGTAACGTGGCTGAAAAGTCTCAAAGAAAATTTGGATATTCTTATTCAAATAGCATCTACCTGAATTACATTTCCTTTTCTATTCTTGGTTAATAACATGTGTGAAAGATTGAAGCCAGGTTCTCTCTGTGTGCCTGAGAGTTGCTTGACATCTAAAACCAAGTCTAAGTCTTTTCCTCCTACTGATTTTAGTGGAAGATGAGTAGTAGCACAAGAAATCTACTACAACAGGTAGGCTTCAGACCTCAGAACAAATCTGGGGAGATGTACACTACTCTGGTCACGCTGAACCATTCTCTTCTTCTGAATTGGTCCAATCATTGAATTGGAATCTAGAATTTTACACTTAAAACTATCTAGAACAAACATTGGAAAACCTGGAAAGTCTTCTGATTACACCAGTCCTAGCACTTCTTAAACTTAGAGTTTGAACCTACACCAGGTACCACACTTGTAGCATAGTAGTATTGTGAGCAAGGGATGAAGGAAGATTGAGTAAATGGAGGTACTAAATGGAGGTACTGTATGTGGAGCATACTTCCTTCACTTTCCCTTCCTGGCTCTGGCCCAGATTTCCATCCTTAGTGCAATTCTGTTGGGTCATAGTGTTGTTTTTTAACTTTGGCCTAACTGAACTGAAAAATATCCTTCTCTCCTAATGGTGTCAGGATTTTGAAATGGCTAAGAAGTGAATAAACCATTAAGGTACCATTCAGGGAAATAGTAAGGGTGGTAATAGTAATACTGACATGCTGGAAGAATCAGAGGTGATGTCAGAACTGACACACAAAATGATGGCAATAAACCCCCCACTGCTAACAAACAAATCAGTGGAGATTTCATTATTAATTTTTTCTCTTCTGCTAATTAAGTTAGTTATTTTTTTGTGTGTGTGAAATATGGAGTCATAGGTCTTTTGTTTTATGTACAGTAAGCTGAAAAGTTTAGCCTTTGCTCCTAATTGTCCTGTGGTATGGGTTTAGTGTCATGGAGGTGGAAGAAACTAAAGCCTGACAGAGAAAATACAGGTTTATAGCAAAACAGATATATTAAAATCAAGAAAGATTTAATTATTTTCAATTAATTGCCCCCTAAAATATTTCTGGATAAACTATTCCAGACTGAAAAAAAATGAGTCAAATTAAGAAAATTTGTGGATTGAGATAGACAATTTAGCAGATAAAGCAAAAAAGCTGCACACAATTGAGGCAAAATAAAGAATTCATTCACTATTTCCCACTGGTAGATATTTGTTCAGCCATCTCCAGGAAAGCAGAGCTCTATTGCATGTAATGGTTCCTAGGTAAGACAAATATCAGCACTCTCAATGTCCCCTTGTTCCTTCTTCCCTCATTGTGTAGTTGTTGAGCACAAGGAAGGGCTGTGAGGATGATTTGGGGACTGGAACACATGCATTATGGGGAAAGGCTGAGGGACCTTTGGAGAAGAGAAGACTGAGAGGGGATTTAATAAATGATTATAAGTATCTGAGGGCTGGGGGTCAGGAGGCAGGGGACAGGCTCTGCTTACTTGCTCCCTGTGATAGGACAAGAAGCAATGGATATAAGCGGCAGCACAGGAGGTTCCACCTCAACACAAGGGGGAACTTTACTGTAAGGGTCACAGAGCACTGGAATGGGGTCCCCAGAGAGGTTGTGGAGTCTCCTTTTCTGGAGACTTTCAAGGCCTGTCTGGATGCATTCCTCTGTGACCTGAGCTAGATTGTATGGTCCTGCTCTGGCAGGGGGGTTGGATTTGATGATCTCTTCAGGTCCCTTCCAACCCCTAACATCCTGTGATCCTTTGAACATCATATGACATAGAATATGCTTTTGGTCAGTTGGGGTCAGCTGTCCTAGCCTGACCCTCTCCAACTTCTTGTACATCCCCAGGCTGCCTGCTTGTGGGGCACTGTGAAGAGCAAAACACTTTGACAGTGTAGCGCTGCTCAGCAACAGTGGAAACAATCCTGTATCATCCACATTGTTTTCAGCACAAATCAAAAACACAGTACCACGAGAGTTACCATGAAGAAAATTAACTCCATCCCAGCATGTTCTATCAGTGTGTGCACTGAAATGGTAACAGTTTGCCTTCAACTAAAGCACAGATTTTGCTGAATACCTGTAAAGAGCAAATGCGACATTTCACAGCCCTGTTTAAAATTGAATGGTGTTGGCTACTTGAAGAGCATTTAAAACTTTGCAGTATTAAAAGGCAAATTTTGCCTGCTGACATAAAATGAAAGTATCTCCTCTGCATTGCAGGGACAGGCACTGCATTTGCTATGCAGAACAAATTCTCATTGAATTTCACTGGTGTTTTTCCTCTTTATTAAACCAATTTCTATCTCTTTAGTGGGTATAAGATGAAGCTTGCTGAGTTAGTTAAAAAAAAAAAAAATTGCTTACTAAATTTCCTTGTAATAATTCCTCAAACATATGAAGTGACTTCTTTCCTCAAACAGCTTCCCCCATTCCCTGGATTGGCCAATCAAATATAGTTATTCCCCTATAGTTATTTCCTTATGGAAATATTTTGATATTCCTGAATGGAAGGCATTCTATAATTATTTTAAGAGTGTTATCTGTGTGCTTAGGCTCTACTTGTCTAAAAGAGTCTGTTTATTTGCTCTAGGGGGGTTATTGTCTTTTTTTTTTTTAGGGTGCCAGAATAGCAGACCAAATTCATGGGCTGATACAGCTGGAGGAAAACTCCATGTCAGTTAATCTTGCACCTGCAGCAAAGAACAATATGTTATTTGTTAACAAATACTTGTGCAATCTATTGGGAAACCTTTGGTGATGAAGATTCCAGTCTTCCTTGGCAATGTTTTTCATGGATTTATTATTATTCTTACATCATTATGTTTTTAATTCTTTATGAAAATCTAAGTGTAACTGGAAGTTTCTAATTCATTCTTATGGCCTAATCCTAATCTTATGGCCTAATGTTCTATGGCCTAATGAAAATAAGTTCAATGTAACTAGAGGTTGCTTTGGGTGCTGTAGAAAGAAACAGAGAATTTCTTGTTATGCCTCTTAAATTTGTTGCCTTTGAGCTTTATTGGATGAAGTTTGTCTTAGTAATATGAATTACTAAGAGGCACTCAACTTTTCCATTACATATTTGTTCTGCAGTAGAAATGAAAATTATTTGCTTTGCATTTGTTTTGTTTCCCTAGGTATACTGCAGAATTATATTCAAATCTTTATTGTGAAACTCTTCTTTACAGATTGTTTTATTTGGAAGGTATCAGCTTGGATGAACTAACATAAAGTGGCCAGATCAAATATCAACCCTTGCTTATGCCATAGGAATTTCCCTTTGGTGCTAAGGACTAGGGAGAATGAGTCCCTTCTTTGGCTTGTTTATTCATGGAATTCTTTGCTACCTGTTTTTTTACTTGACCTACATAATTTTTATGAAGAGACTTTCACCCATCTTTCTATTAACCCTTTCCTCAGGACATTTTGTGTGTTATAAATGTGTCAAGCACAACCACTATTAGTAAGAATCCAGGGGCATTGCATTATTAACCTTTTCCTGTGTTGAAAATGAACACTTACATCTACCCTTTGTTTTCCTATCTATTAGCTCTTTTCTAAAATGAAACAGAACTTTTGCTATTCATTCTGTGGCTTCTGTTGCCTTTATCTCCTGTGAAGGATTTTATCAAAGACATCTTGAAAGTAAATTAATTTTATTTAATGGATTTTTTTGCTATTCACCTCGTGCTCTGACTTCTATGTCAATATAAAACAGCTGGGTATGTTCCATTGGGGAGCAAGTGAGAAGGTCGATGTTTTCTCAGTTATTTCCAGTTTAAATAGTCTCAGTTTGGTCAGGTAGAAAGTGTAGTTCAGTTGCTGACATCCTTGTTATTTTAAGAAAGATAGATATTGGGAGCATCTTTATCATTTAACTAAGCTGATCCATTTGCTTAAGCAGAAAACCATTTGGCCTTTTGCCGACAGGAATATAATGGCAGGGTTAGGACTTCAAAATGAAATGCAACACTGAAAATAGTGTTTATCAGCTGTAATCAATACAATAAAGCTTAATGACTGCTCCTTTTAATCATTAGCCCTAATGATGCCTTTGCAAATTGTGTGTTTTAGCTTGCTTGTATAGTTATATAAGACTGTGGCCACAGTTCTTCCTCTCCAAGATCTTTGCAGTACTCAAAAGACTTTTCAGAGTTCCATCAAAGTAGATGGGCTATCAGAATAATTATAATGCATTATGTCTTCAGAAGTATTTACTTTGCTTTGAACAGGAAATATTCTGCACTGTTGTGCTCTAAAAGTTTTTTAGATTTCCTTAAATGAATGATAAATAACTTGATAAGTAGTCTGATTTCAAGAGGCAACACAGTCAGTATGCGTTGACATTAGATGAAATTACAGCTACTTAGCTGAGGCAGGAATTCATACCCATCACTTCCATGAATCACAAAAAGATATGTCTAAGGCAGCAGTTTAGCAGCCAGAATGTGGCTTTCAAAGCAGTCTTCAGAACACAGTACAATTTTCCTCAAAGTACCTTTTCCTAATATACCAAATGGATATGCATTTTACCACTAACATGATCAGTTATTTTAATGCTAATGTGGTAAATAGGATACACTTTAAGAAGGATTTCTGCTCAGAGAGTCAAAATTACATAAAAGGACATATATCTACAGTTCTCTCACAAAATATTTATATATATATATATATATGACTGATACATTTTGTCTGCAAATTTGTGCCAGTTTCCATTAGTTCCGTTTGTGCTTGAATATAGAAAACCTTATAATAATTTATTCTATCTTAAAAAAAAAAAAAAAGACAGAAACCCAAACAAAATCTCAGATTTAAAAATCTTTCTTCAATAACACATTTCTTAAATAATGTACTTAGTCAAATAATTACAGGCCTCGTGGCCCTGGAAAAAAGCCAGAAGAATATAAGGCATTTAAAATTTGGTCTAATTTTCAGTGTTTTTCTTAAGATAAAACAAAGAGACAAAAAAAGAACCATGTTAAAATCAGGGTGTCCTTGACATATTTTCTCTTAAAACAGTACTGCAGAAAAAGAAAAGTGATTGTTCTGGTGTGGACTTAGTACCTTTGTTCTGACATTGGTTGGGCATGGATATAAAATTTCCCTGTAGTTATTTGCATGGAAAAATTCAGTGGTAGAGTCATGGACCCTGGATGTGTTTGAAAGTTACTTGAATGTGCTGCTTGTGGATATGGTTTAGGATGAACCTTGTTGAGTAGGGATATCAGATTCACTTTTAAACTTGCTGTGGTGTGTAACTGTTGTAGCACCAATAAAGAAAAAAGGTGTTTTATTCTGCACTGTGAATAGTCTCTTTGTTTTAAGCTTATTAAATGTAAAACCAAACAAAAACCCCCACACAACTCCTTCTAGATAGTGAGAATGATTAGAGAGAAAAAAGAACAAAGCAGTGAGGAAGTGAGATAAGTTTTCCCCCTTGTCTTTCACCTTGAAAACACATCTGTATCCATGTAATATTAAATTATTAGTTGAATGGGGGAATTGTGTTTACTAAATTTTTCTTGGAAAGAGAGAAATTATTTAAGTCAGTTCTTGTACAACAGAGAAAGGCAGCAACTAAAATGGCACTGAATTTAGTTAAAGTACAAGAGCTCCTTATCTGATGAGACTCTCAAAGATGTGTTTTTCCATGACTAAATTAATCACCATCTGTAGAGGATGCTGCAAAATATGGACTTGGCTACTTTTCTAATAGAGATTGTCAACATTTTCTTAAGTTGGAAGAGTAACTTGTTGCTTATGGAAATAAAAAAAGTAAACCACAACTCAAGTTCCTTTATCCCATCACAAGCCAAATTCATGGCAATTCACAATGACTAATTGAGAGCTGTTTTTTTTGCTCATCTTTCCAGATGTATGCTTTCATCTCTAACTCTCTAAACTGGCATTTTCATAACTCTTTTATCCACCACACGTTGCAATTTGGCTTTCACAGCTCGAATGTGCCGCACAGACAAGAGTTATTTATATTAAATAGAATGGCTTCAGGCATACTGATGTTTCACATGGACACATCATTAAAAACAAAACAGGTACAGAAAGAAATTTGTTATAGAAAGTGCTTCAAACAGATTACAATTTAAATTCTGTAGAGAAGATAGTGGCAAACATAATCAATTTCTTGCTACATTCTTTCCTTCCCTTGAAGACAGTATTATATTCGTGCAGGATTTCATGTTATTCCTTCTGCAACAGAAGATTTGCCATGAAGAGTGTTGTTAAATGTGGGTTGGAATAGTTTCATGAAGGTTAAAAATGCTGGTAGAATGGAGAACAAATACATAGCAGCTACTAAGTCTCTCTGATCAGGCTTCTGTCCTATTCAAAATAACTGTAATGTTATTTATTTTCCCTCATGAAATGAAACGTATCGTGTAATTCCACTTGAAGGTTCTGTATTTCCATATGCAAGACTCCTCACAGGTCTTATAATGCCATAAATCTCTTGCTGCAGGAATTGGTCTCATAAATGAAACAGAACCTGGATATTGCAGTGCTCATCAACTCCTGATACTTGGAGCTCAGGTTAAAAAGTTAACAAGACACAGGTTCAGAATATGAGATTCTTGATCTGCTGATTAATATAACTCCTGATGAAAGACAGGAATGAGATATATGAAGTACATCTACACTAGGTCGGTAGTACATAAAGTTAAAAATATTAATGCTTATGTGCTGCAAATCTCTCTAATTTGGCAGGCACCTAAAATTTGTAGATTAAAGGTAGGCAATGATTTTAATTTTCAGGGTATAAATCACTAGGAAGAAAACAAGTCAGTTTAGAACGTGACAAATTTTCTGGTGTTTCAAGTCTGTAAATTTAATTCAGATCAATTACCATAGATGAAATTCTGTGCTTTGTGTTTGGGAGTTTGATTAAATTAGCACAATCATACCTTCTCAACACAACTGCTTAGGATTTTTAGGCTATTAAATATTTTACAGACAACACATTCAAAGAATCTCAGGGTTAGGACTACTCAGAGTGACTTTTAGTAAATGGAGATGCTCAACTGTCCAAACTCCACCTCATTTTAGCAGCTTCTGTTTCCTTCAATTAACTGAGTTTTAGTTAGATGATTTAATTGCTTGGTAGTGGTATTTGTGCTTGTTTTAATAGTCTTTGAGCTTTTTGCTCAAATGCTTTTATGTTTGGTTCCATAATATTTCAGTACATCTTGTGTAGTTTTGAATCTAGCTATGTGTAGTTCTGAAGTGCTATGTGTAGTTCTTAAGTGCTCTGTGAGTGGCAGGCTCTACAAGATCATGAAAGGGGAGTTAGTTGCATGGAGCTTTACCTATAGCTAGCTCAACTACAGACTTATTGCAGCAGTCTTGATATGTATATTGCAAGAACTGAGCAAAAGCTTCATATTTCACCTAAGAATCCTCAAGAAAAGACTGGGGCAACTAGGGCTGTTTAGTTTTGAGAAGAGAAGGCTGAGAGGTGTCCCAGGTTGAGAACTATAGGGTTAAAAAAAGTCCTCTAGGGACTTGAAGATTGTTATTCAATCCCACAATTCTGCTATCTCTTCATAAGCTCAGGGCAAGGCCAGCTTGTTCTCCTTTCCTCCCCCTCCAGCCTTGTGCCGGGCAGGAGCTGCATTATCAGGATAAACATGTAAGGATAGGCCTGGTTGGGGCCTCCAGAGGCTATGCTTAGGCCTCTTGGGTGGCAGAGGCATGGGAGGGGGGAGGATTGGAGCACTAGGGATGATAGATTTAGTTTTGGGTTGGGAGAAAATTCAGGGGATTTGCTTATGAATTCTGTATCTGCTTTGTAATTTCTATCTCTAACACTCTCTCCAAATATAATTCTGTTTTTTTCTCCAATTTGTTTGAGAACTTCACTCTGTCGGCTCTTTAAACCCTCGACAAGAGGGGATCTTATTGATATGTATAAACATCTGAGGGGTGGGTGTCAAGGAAAAGGTGTCAGGCTCTTTTTGGTGTCAAGTGGTAGGACAAGGAACAACAGGTAGAAGTTCCTCAGTGTGAGGAGACATTTCTTTGTGGTGTACATGACAGAGCCCTGGAGCAGGCTGCCCAGAGAGGTTGTGGAGTCTCCTTCTTTGGAGACTTTCAAAACCTGCCTGGAAGTGTTCCTGTGCAGCCTGTCCAAGGTGATCCTGCTTTGGCAGGGAAGATTTGAACTCAGTGATCTCTGGAAGTCTCTTCCAACCCTTAACATTCTGTGATTCTGTGAAAATGAACAAAATAACAATATGCTATGTGATTAAACTGCCCCTTTAAATTTGCTAAATTTGAATGCATTTCCAAGCCATTAAATTTGTCCTCTTTTGTCTTAGAAGTCATCTGTGAAAATCAAACTTGGCAAGACTACAATACAAATCTGGTGGACCCTAAAGCTCCATAGCATTCTCATTTAGAGTGATCTGTCTAATGCTGGTCTCATGTCAATGCCTATTGAATCTGGAGCTACAACAGAGGGAAGATTGGATATATAGCTGTAATAGGAACAGTGTGCTGTAAGCCTGAGTTCAAATTTGCTCAGAGCTGCAATATTGTACTAAAGTAAAGTCAGGAACTATTCTCTTGGAATGAGGTGCACCTTCTTTAATACCACTAACAGTAAATTAGCTCGGAAATTTAGTATTTCTAAGTTGTTTTTTAAACCTGTATCACTTTGCCTTTCTAGAAATTAATTTTACTAAACTAACTCATTTTATTTGAGCATGAAGTCGTACAGTCATGCATGATGAAAAATATAGAGTTGTTTCATCCTTGTTTCACCAGTATTTTCTTTTTGTATTTTACCTCAAAAACTCTTTGAAAAAGTTCTACAGAAATGTCAAGTAGGAGAGAGAACTGATTCCCATGGAACTTGGTAAAACAGAAGAGATGAAGGTTCTGGACATACTTTTTGGGTGCATGCTTCGGGCCATAAGTCATATTAAGTAATTCCTTTATTTCTTGGTGTTTGTCAGGTGAGGCAAGTTTGGGGGGTGGGGAAGTGATTTTATAGTTGAGTGAGTCAGTGTTGCAGAAAGAAGATAAGAATGGATGCCTGCCCATCATCATTTAGCAAGCCTACTAAAACAGTTGAAGTGTAAGAACAGAGGTTTCAATGTCTGAAATATCAGTCTGTGATGGATGATTTTGCAGCTTTTAACTGTTTTACCAGATCGGAGTGAGCCTAGGCTAGATACGGCATATGCCAAGGATTATTGTCTCCTATCTATTCCTTCACAGAATCATAGAATCACAATTCCTTCTGGAGGAAGGAACCTCCAGAAATCATCAAGTATGACCCCCCTGCAAAAGCAGAATCACCCAGGATAGTCTGTNGACCTTGAGTGACCTGTACTAGTGGGAGGTGTCCCTGCCTATGGCAGGGGGTTGGAACTGGATGATCCTTGAGGTCCCTTCCAACCTTACCATTCTATGATTCTATGATTCTATGAATTCTTCTACAGAAATCACTGCATGGCTTGCTCACATGGTGTGACCAGCAAGTGTTCAAATGCATAACCAGTCTAGGAGCTAGTCACTATTACTTAAAATACCCTACAGAGAATTTATTGGAGAATTAAGAAATTCTGTATTCTTTTCCCTCATCACACTTTCCAGTTCAGAGAAGCAGATCACTTCTCACTTTACAGTACATTAGTTGCTGACCTGATTGACTTCAGTTTAAATTATTTTGATTTATTGGTATTTCAACAAACCCTTCTGTTTTAATGCATGATGTTTCTGCTTTTCCCACACAAGTATGACTGATTATTTTCTTCTTGCTTCTGATACACTATTATACAAGTTGCCACCAGCATCTCCTGGCCCAGATGCATTTTCTGATGTGAAGTTCTCATCCTAGTTGTTGTTTTGCTGCACATCTTATTTTCTTAAGGGGCCTTATAATTGTGGCATTTTGATATTCAGCACATCTTATTGGTGAGCAATGCAACAAACATAGACTAGTTAATGTTCCTGTAGTGAATAATAACACAGGCTGATCAATACTGGGCAAAACAGTGAAGAAACAGGCAGCCAAAAGTTTGTGTCATTATGGCACCATATATGCAAATGATTCCCAGAGGTGTTTTTCCCCCCCAAAATAGCTAAGGCTGAGGTTGTGCAGGTCCAGTCCCTTGTGCCTTCTTAAAGAAACCACAACTGTTCAGTAGCAGTATAACAGATGTTCAAAAGAATCATTAACAATCCAAATGTCTGTGTGAACAGATGTACCATTTCTACTACACATAACTTTGGGGGAGAGGGAGTTTTAAAGAAAATCAATAATGAGCTGATCCATATATGAATTACTCATCTAATTATATTTAAAAGGTAAATTAAGGTTCTTTGCTTCAGTAATTGTGGTTGAGATAAGGGAGGACAAGTGATGAGAGAAGCTATTAGAGTAACCATGCACAACTGACTTGGCACGTATGACTAGATCAATAAGCAGCAAAATAAGTGGCAGTATAAGAAAGAATCTTGTGCCAAAAGCCTCAGTCCTGCCCTTTTCAATGCATTTCAATAAAGGCACACAAAATGCAGTGTCATTAAAAAGAAGAAATAAATTGATGGGTTGAAAAGACANTCCAGGTGGGTTTTGAAAGTCTCCAGAGAAGGAGACTCCACAACCTCTCTGGGTAGCTGTCACCCTCACTGTAAAGAAGTTGTTGCTCATGTTGAGCAATTGCTCCTTCTCTTATTTCTGTGGACCACTGAAAAGAGATTGGCCCCACCCACTGGACACCCACCCCTCAGATATTTGTACACATTGATAAGATCCATTTATACCAATGTGGAGCAGATGCTTCAGTAGCACATGGTGAAAGCTATGCTAATGGTCAATTATTAGCTATAGAATTCTATCCTAGAAATCAGCAGCAATTCTGCCTCTATTAAGGCATTGCAAAGATGGTCAGAGGGCTGGAGCAGCTCTGCTATGAGGACAGGCTGAGAGAGTTGGGGCTCTGCAGCCTGCAGAAGAGAAGGCTTCGAGGAGACCTTAGAGTAGCCTTCCAGTATCTGAAGGGGGCCTACAGGAAGGCTGGGGAGGGACTATTTACAAGGTCTTGTAATGACAGGATGAGGGGCAATGGGTTTAAACTGGCAGAGGGGAGATTCAAACTAGATATTAGGAAAAGGTTCTTTACAGTGAGGGTGGTGAGACACTGGCACAGGTTGCCCAGGGAGGTTGTGGCTGCTCCCTCCCTGGAGGTGTTCAAGGCCAGGTTGGACGAGACCTTGAGTGACCTGTGCTAGTGGGAGGTGTCCCTGCCTATGGCAGGGGGTTGGAACTGGGTGATCCTTGAGGTCCCTCCCAACCTTACCATTCNCCTAGTTGTTGTTTTGCTGCACATCTTATTTTCTTAAGGGGCCTTATAATTGTGGCATTTTGATATTCAGCACATCTTATTGGTGAGCAATGCAACAAACATAGACTAGTTAATGTTCCTGTAGTGAATAATAACACAGGCTGATCAATACTGGGCAAAACAGTGAAGAAACAGGCAGCCAAAAGTTTGTGTCATTATGGCACCATATATGCAAATGATTCCCAGAGGTGTTTTTCCCCCCCAAAATAGCTAAGGCTGAGGTTGTGCAGGTCCAGTCCCTTGTGCCTTCTTAAAGAAACCACAACTGTTCAGTAGCAGTATAACAGATGTTCAAAAGAATCATTAACAATCCAAATGTCTGTGTGAACAGATGTACCATTTCTACTACACATAACTTTGGGGGAGAGGGAGTTTTAAAGAAAATCAATAATGAGCTGATCCATATATGAATTACTCATCTAATTATATTTAAAAGGTAAATTAAGGTTCTTTGCTTCAGTAATTGTGGTTGAGATAAGGGAGGACAAGTGATGAGAGAAGCTATTAGAGTAACCATGCACAACTGACTTGGCACGTATGACTAGATCAATAAGCAGCAAAATAAGTGGCAGTATAAGAAAGAATCTTGTGCCAAAAGCCTCAGTCCTGCCCTTTTCAATGCATTTCAATAAAGGCACACAAAATGCAGTGTCATTAAAAAGAAGAAATAAATTGATGGGTTGAAAAGACAGCAGGAAATTCTGTTTATTTATTAAGTAATGTCTTCAGTGATGGGAGCAGTGTAAATTTCTTTCAGGAATATTCCTAGTGTTGCCATAGGTGGGCACACTTTGTGAGGAATGATTTTATGGGAGTACAATCATTCTTTCAGGCATGATGAATTATTTGCTATAACTGATTGCTATAACTGTTTTACCTCAGGATGACCTCAGAAGACGGTACCAAGTGTGTGTGAAACTATTTTTATTCTATTTTTCCTTTTAATAATGTGGTCACAAAAATGTGTATGTAATTCCTGTTTTACCTTCATGATTTACTTAGATAATATTGTAGAATATTGGAATAGTCATAATTCTTTAAGACTACATTTTAAATGGAGTAAGAATCTTTGGGAATTTTCTCTATTAGTACCAAAATTTTGAAGGCCTTTAACTTGTTTGACTTTTCATATCTTTTCATAGCCATCTTATCCCACAGAGGGTAGCAGTGGGAATTGGAAGAGTAAATAAAAAGCTGGAACCAGTTAAATAATAATTTTGCATTCTGTAATTCATAATTGCTATTTATCTGAATTTTATTATTGATTTTTCTAGATGCTTTTGATACAACAAATTAAATTTAACTGGTTTCCTTTAAAAATCACTTTAAACCTAAGATTTTTATCTCCAGCTCTGAAAATGTTTTCACTTCTATCTATACAGGCCTTTGCACAGTTAATACCAACTCCATGGTTTTATTCCCATCTGTATCTTAGCTTTTTTCTGCCATAGACACAGGCTGAGGGAAACTGGATGTACATAGAAATCCAAGGCATAGTTCCTTCTTTTAATCACATGCTACATGCTGTTGATATACACAGAAGTAACAATTGGTTTTGGTTTGTCTAGTATGGGTAACAATTGATTTTGGTTTGTCTAGCATGAGTAGCAATCGGTTTTGGTTTGTGTAGTATGAATAACAACTGGTTTTAGTTTGTGTAGTATGAATAACAATTGGTTTTGGTTTGTCTAGCATGAGTAGCAATTGGTTTTGGTTTGTCTACTATGGGTAACAATTGGTTTTGGTTTGTCTAGCATGAGTAGCAATTGGTTCTGGTTTGTCTAGCATAAGTAACAATTGGTTTTGGTTTGTGTAGTATGAATAACAATTGGGTTTGGTTTGTGTAGTATCAATAGCAATGGGTTTTGGTTTACCTAGCATGATTTACTAGTGCTTTGCCAGTATTACCTGAGGTACTTCAATAGCCTCTTTTGGAGGCTATTTTAACAATATTCCTGAGAACTCAAATTTCTGGAAACTATTTTGATTCTCTCACTTCAGCAACGTTGTTCCCCAGCTTATTGGAACCTGCTAGGTTGTGTCTCCATGGGGAAGACCACTGAGATGGCACCACCAGACTCTTGTTTGAGTGCACATGAGATATACCAATACTCTCTTCCACCCCCTTCCTTTAACTGGCTCACACAGAAATTTCTCTAGGAAGGAAACATAACTTTTCCCTACCAGTTCTACCATGGTAAAATACAGGCAAGCTATAGAAGTGAAAAGACACAACTGAGCTAGGTGATGTAGAGGAAAGCCCAGAAAGGCCAGGCTGAACAAGACATGGCATTTCTTGAGATAACATGAAAGTTCCTGCACCTAAAAGTTCAGAATCATATTTATTGTGTAGCTTTATAATTATTGTGTTATGACATCTGGAGAAAAAAAGGCTGTGGAGGGGGGACCTTATTGCTCTCTACAACTACCTGAAAGGAGGTCACAATGAGGTGAGTGTTAATCTCTTCCCCCTAGTAACAAGTGATAACATGAGAGGAAATGACCTCAAGTTGCTGTGGGGGAGGTTGGATATTAGAAGAAACTTCTCCACTGAAAGGGTTGTCAAACACTGGAACAGGCTCCCTAGGGAGGTGGCTGAATCCTCACCCCGGAGGTATTTAAAAGATGCGCAGATGTGGTGTTAAGGGACACGGTTTAGATAACGATTAGACTCAATGACCTTTAAAGGTCTTTTCCAACCAAACCAACACCCAATACAATAATTTAAAGTACATTTAGAACCACAAGCTGCAGTCACATGTTATGCATAGTTTTGGCAATAACCATCTCTGCTATCTGGGTGTGGACATTCACTCTCTCTTCCCTCTCTGTCTTCCTCTGGTTCAATATTGCCTTCCAGAAACTGTTATGTAAACATAAACTGAGCATGTGCTTTCCAACAGCTACTGCTATTTGCCAACGAGACAAAGAAGATCTATTTTTTAGTCTCATTTACTTAGAGCTGGTCATCATATTTCTGCTTCAGAAAGTGCATCTGTTCTCTAAATAAATACTATCAGTGGTCTAAACAATGCAGTTCTTCATCTGATAGTGTGAGACAGAACAAAACAGAGACAAAAAATAAAGGCATCTCTATGAGGTGCAGAGAACAATCAATTAGATTCATTATCTGTTTTACATTCTAGTCGCTGCTTTTAAAAAGAGGAGTACACAATACCATGGCAACAGTTGGAGCTACAGTTCTTTATGGTATATAATCATTATGGATTCCTCAGCATTCCCTGAAAATTGATCTAAAAATTCATGGGAGTTGTGCTACCTCCAATGCTGATTAGATGACAAGTTTGTAATGTACAAGTGCCTCACTGCCATGGGAAGGCAATTGTGCAACTCCTTTTCCAAACAATATTTTTCTGAACCACCATGCTGCATGATCTCTAGCAAACTAAGATTAAATTGAAAGGATAGCATGTAGATTTTAGAACGTGGTGTTGACATTTATTGGCTAATCAAATTGGCATCTCCCCTGCATGACAGCAGATGCTGACCTTTCAAGCTTTCCCTATCTGCTTTCATGCATTACCTGCAGAAATTAACATTATCTCACTTCTTGCTCCTTACTGCTATTAATGTCAACTGGGAATTTAGAATCATGAATTCATTTATTACACAGAGTAGAGACTTGTTTTATACTCTAAGCTCAGAAGGGCTGCTCCTGGGAGCTGGTATTTTTGGAAGCTGCTTCAACTACCTTTGTGGTTGAGGGATAGCTGGGAGCTATGGTGTAGAAAATGTCACTGGGAACGAGCAGAAGAAGACAGCGAAGGACTCATTCAAGGAGAAACCTGGGGGCCAAATACTTCCAAATAGGACTGGATACAGAGAGCTTAAAGTCTACAATGAAATATTGAAATCTATTTTAATGGAGTGCAAAACTAGATGCAAGGTACCAATGTCTCTTTGACTTAGTAACTGAACTATGGAAATGTAAGCCTGCATAATATACAGCCTGGTAACATGAAGCTTTAGGGGGTTACACAGCATTGCCTGAGGCACTCTGCTATTATACTCTGAGGGAAATATTAACTTTGGTAGAGATGTCTCCTGCAATCTGAGTAAGATTTTGATATAATTTCAGCCAATCATGGAATGCCATGCCTAAAACCTGAAAAGAAAAAAAAAAAGTTAAGAGGAAAAGCTTCTTTTTGAGCATCTTCTGAAAGGAAAAGCAAACATCTGAAAGTGTTCCTGCAAGCATTAACCAGTTCATATGTTAATTCTGGGAATAACTTTCCAGTGCAGTCCATCACTATACTTCAGTGCAGAGGAGGGCAACACAGCTGGGGAAGGACCTGGGAAATAAATCTTAAGAAGTGCGACTAAAGGAGCTGGAGCTGGTTACTGTGAAAAAGAGGAGGCTGAGGGAAGACCTCATTGGTGGTTACTGTGAAAAAGAGGAGGCTGAGGGAAGACCTCATTGCTGGTTACTGTGAAAAAGAGGAGGCTGAGGGAAGACCTCATTGCTGTCTATATGTCGTGGAAGGCCAAAATGGGCCTAAAATGTGTCCTGACTTGCCTCTTCTGCTTTTGGGAGAAGCAGCTGTGGGAAAGGAGGATAAAGGCCTGATGCCTTTGAGTCTCCTTCTCTTGTAAATAGGGTACCTGCACGTGTTTATAGGCTGGTTTGTGTTCTGCCCTAAAAGGGTAAAAGTAAGCCCTGACTTTACCTAGTATGGTCAGGTGTGTTAAGCTGCCATTCTGATTGGCTAATCTGTGACCAAGGAGCCATTAATCTCAGGCTGCATTGATGAAAAGAGATAACCAGGCAAAGACAACATGCTTCTGCCTTAACATGTTTCTCCCTTATTGTTCTCTGCCATTGCATCCTGCTATGCTCTACTTGCTACAGAATAACAAACCCTGATACTTTGGGTTTGTACATCTGGAAACTGTCTTGTCTCAGTTTACCAGAGGATTAGCATTAAGTGCCTCACAACGTGGTGAGAAGTGCCACCAACATTGTGCCCATCTGCACACCCGCAAGGCATCCTGCCTGCACCTCTGCCAACCTCTGTGCCAAGTCTGGAGTTAAAGAGGAATCAGGATCAGGTCAGATATCATCTGCCTCTCTCCCAGCACCCTCTTAGAGCCTGGGAAGATTCAGAAGTCTTAACAGATGTTAAGACACCAACAGAACTCCCCTCAAGTGTTCAGGTACTGTCTGGAAACTGTAGTTAGCCCTGAGAATCCAGAGATAATATTTTGTGAGGAAATACCTAAAGCCTTTTTCTAACTGAATCCAAGTGCCTTCTGCCTTTAAGCAGAAAGGAGCTATTCGAGTCCCTCTAGTGGACAAGTGGTATAATCAACCACAAGAAAATAACAAACTATATTAATTTTCAAAAATAAATCCCACACAGCCATCACACTATAGCTGCCTGAAAGGACGATGTGCAAAAGTTGGTGCTGGTCTCTTTTCACAGGTAATTAGTGACAGAACAAGAGGGAATGGCCTCAAGCTGGGACTGGGTGGATTCAGACTAGATATTAGGAAAACTTTTTCACAGAAAGAGAGGTCAGGCATTGGAATGGGCTGCCCAGGGAGGTGGTTGAGTCACCAACTCTGGATGTGTTTAAAAGTTGTTTGGATGTGTTGCTTAGGGATATGATTTAGGATGAACCTTGCAGAGTAGGGATATCCATTGGGCTTGGTGATCCTGGGGGTCTTTTCCAACCTGAATATGTCTGTGATTCAAGTAGTTATGAGTTTCTTATCTGGGTATTTCTAATGTCATAGTATTAAACTTTATTAAATGACAAACACTTGCAAGTTACATAAGTTCCAGATGATTTTCCAAATAAGGCTGCAGTTGTAATTTTTCATGATGCAATTGCAAACATGTTCTAGGTATTAATAAGATGATATGATGCATTCATCAAAACACAGGACCTCTTTCTCAGTACTGCTTGGGCTCAGATTTCCAGAAATAACAAATGTAAAGGACTCTGAATGTCAGCCAAGAAGAGAGTTTTGTATTACCTTCCTTCACTGATAGTTATGTTGATATTCATGCTGTGGTAAATGCCATACCTCTCAAAATTCATAAAACTGAAAACATATCCACTAAATCTTCAGCTAATACCTTTGAGTGAAGCAAAATTGTCTTTGCCAACCTTATGGAGAGATCTTTAAACTAGTAATGATGGTGAAGGAAGATGACCTACAATCAAGAGAGGAATTGATGGACTGGGATGGCAAACAAAGCTGAAGGCAGAAGTGGATGTGATAGTTTGTGAAACCACTGAAAAAGGACTGGAGGGGTCCACCTTGAGGGTATGCACAGAAATAATGAAGTGCCTATATGGAGGAGGCAGATGAGGCCTTTTTCAGGTAACTGAAAGAAGCTTCTTGATCATGGGCTCTGGTTCTCAAAAGGGACTTCATGCACCCAGACATCTATTGGAGGGATAGTGTAAGAGAATGCAGTATTTTGGGAGGTTTGTAGAGAACACTGATTAATATATCCTGACATAGATGACCAAAGACTCAGCTATTCAGCTGGGGTAAGTACTGATATTTGCAGGCAAGAAGGAAAGAGTTGGGGATCTTTAGATCTTTGACTGCAGCCACCATGTGTTGACAGTTAACTACAGCAGGCAGCTGTGTAAACCCCACCAGATTTACCTTTCTTCATCCAATCCTCCTTCCCATCCCATGAAGGGAGCAGTGTGGGTTGTGCAGTGAATAAGCAGCTGTATGGTGCTTAGTTGCCAGCTGGGCTTAAACTGTGGTATCCATTTGTTCAGAGACCTGCTTTGAAGAATGACAAGGTCTTGCAGTGAAGAGAGGTCTAAGAGAACTGACTGCTTTTTCAAGGATCATTTTCTCCAAACTCAACTCCAAACCAGTCCATCCCAGCGTGCAGAAAGATGAGAAAGAGGACAGGATGCCCACAGGTGGAAACAGAGTCAAAAATATGGAAATACATTCCGAGTGTGCAGACATGGGGGTTAGGAAAGCAAACGTCCACTTAGAGCTGTAACTGGAAAATTTGTGTGACTGGCAAGAAAGGTTTCCACAGGTAATTGAGCAGGAAAACAAAGACTAAGGAAAAAGTGGGTCCACTGCTGAATGAGGCAGATAATCTGGTGAGAAGAGATATGCAAAATGTCTTTACTGGTAAGAGCTGCTTTGAAGAATTACAGATCTTTGGGACCAGTGGGAAAGTGCTGAGCAAGGACTTTTCCTATGTAGATGAAGGTGAGGTAACAGACCATTTAAACAAACTGAACATAAGTAAGTCCATGGGACATGATGGGATGCACTTTTGAGTGCTGAGGAAGCTGACTGATATCATTGTGAGGTAGTTCTTGATTATTACTGAAAGGTTCTGGCAATCGCCAGAGGCTCCTGAGGCCTACGAGAAAGCAAAAGTTACTCCTATCTTCATGAGAAGCAAAAAGAAAGAATCAAGGAACTACAGGTCAAGTAGCCTGACCTTGATGTCTGGGAAGGTGATGAAGCAAATCCTTCTGGAATACGTTTACAAATACGAAGGGCAAGAAGGTGATTTGGAGTAGGCAGCATTGACTCACAAAGCAGAAATTGTTCCTGAACTACTTGATACCCTGTGACAAAATAACTTGTCAGTGAATGAGGGAAGAGCAATGGATGTTTATCTTGACTTTTGCAGGGTTTTCAACACTTTCTCCCACAACACTCTCATTGACAAGCTAATAAAGAACAGCTTAGACAAATGAGCAATGAAGTGGGTTGAAAAATGGCTGAAGTGCTGGAACTAAATAACTGCAACACAAAGTCCTGATAAAAGCCAGTTACTAGTGGCTTACCTCAGGGTTTAATCCTGGGGCCTCTCTAACATCTTCACTAATGACATGCATTAGGTGACAGAGCACACACTTAGTAGGTTTGCAGGAGCTGCAAAACTGGGAGGACTGGACAAACCTCCACGTAGGGGTGCTGCAGTTCAGAGAGTCTTGGACAAGACATCATCTGAGCTAACAAAACATAATGCATTTCAGGTAGGGAAAGGCAAAGTCTACATCTGGGATGGAAGGACCCCATGCACCAGTGGTGTCTTGGGAGAAATTTGGGGGGACATCACCAGAAGGTACAGGAAAGTGATCATTCCCTTCTGTTCAGCACTGATGAGGTGACAGCTGGAGTGATGTATTCAGTGCTAGGCTCTCTGGTACAAGACAGACATTGACATCCTGGAGCAAGTCCAGCAAAGGGTCATTAAGGTGATTAAGGGCTGGGACCATCTGTCAAACTTGGAGAGGCTCAGAATGCTGTGACTTGCTAGGCTGGAAAAATGGAGGGTTAGGAGGAAGAGGGTAATCATTGTGTGTAAATATGCAGTAAAAGGCAATAAAAGAGACAGAGCCAAGCCCTTCTCAGTGGTACCCAAGAAATTCCATTTAAATATATGAAAATATTTTTTTACTATCAAGGTGATTAAAATCTGCAGCAGGCTACTGAGAGAGATTGGTGAGTCTACATCCCTGGGGATACTTGAAGCCTAACTAGACTTGATCCTCAGCAATCTACAGTTGATCACCCTCTGAGCAAGGGCATTAGACTAACTGATGATCTCTGGGGGTTTCTAAACCTATTCTGTGATTCTCTGGAACTTCAATGATCAAACTAAGATCAGACTGAGTCAAAGTCCAAGGCTTCTCATCAGAATCCTGCTTCATGGGTTCCCAGCTGACTTCCATGGTATTATGGTGTCTACCATAGTACTAAATAAAACTTGGCATGTAAAACCCATGAAGATGCTCTATTCTTATCAATAGGCAGCCATTACCAAGCTGTCTGTATGACCAGCCCAGCTTTGCATTTCTCTCAATGCCACTTCTCTCTTCTACCACTTAATGCATTCACCACCTTCATGGCAATTGCATGATGCTGCTAAAAGCAAAGGTACAAAACCATGTGCATGCCTCAGCACTGGCTTCTTTTATCTAGTAGCTCAAGAATTTATGACAAATTATAATTCTTAATGCTGTACCAGGTAGAGCTGGATTAATTTGGAAGTTGTGGTTCTCCTAAAGCCCTCCCAATTATTGTCAACTCCCAACAAGGCTCATAAAACCTACTTAACCCTACAGTTACAGAAGAGCAATACTGTGTTTTGTGCAAAACTGTTGGAGTGTGAACTACAACCTATTCTTTAGAAGCCTGATTGATAGCAATGACATTGGCAATTGAGTCCTTATTTCCTGGAGGGGCTGTCATTGAGGACAGGATGGAGTTCCAAGAAGGGGCTAGCTACATTAATGATTAATTGAAACATTTATTCTTATGTCAAAGATTTATAGATGTGATGTGAATGTGCTTGCTTGAGGGCAAAAGTCAATTAAACAGGTGAAATAGGAATAAGCTGCCTTCGTGTGGCAGGTTTTCCCACATTGGTCTGCAACTTTTTTTCTATGCAGCTAGGAAAAGTTTGTGTGAAAGTATGCCCTAGGAGGATAATCATCTTACAGTGTTCCCTGGACCAGTGATTTGCTATCTCAGGATAACAGCAACAGAAATGGCAATAATATAAAAATTAAAATGCAAATTTAATCTGACCATTTATTTGAGGCAAATGTGAAGCTGTGCAGAATCCAAAATCTTGCTTATGTGTTGAGAAACCCTAATCTATGTATACTGTTTTTACTGTAAATCACTAAGCCCTTATAGCATAAGAAAGATATAATATGGTTTGATATTAGTCTGCAGCCTATCCATTCTCAGACAAAATCAGTGCTTGGTTTCCAGTTTTCAAGTAAGAGAGAACAGGCCTAATAATTTGGCTATGACCTTGTGTTGTGAGATGTATTGTGAGTGGTTCATGCTGTTTCTAGGGGCAGAATGAAAAATGCATGCTCAGTAGATAGTGTTTATGTGGATCATCTCAGAAGTCTCAGAGCATCTCCCCAATGTACACTTGCCTGCTCCAGACAGTTACATCATTAAAAGGCTGTAGATAATATCCATAGCGCCAAATATTGCCATGTTGCCCTTCCACAAACACTGGACTAAAATAGAAGGATTCATCGGATACTTTCTGCCTCCTGGATGCCAAAAATCAGCAAACAGCAGCAATAAATCTTATTATATAAGATTATATTATTTATATTAAACAAATATTTCAAGACAGATTTCTAACCTGCTCATAGCTGTAAAATAGAATATTAGAATAGTTCCTTAATAAATATATGTAGTGGATGAAGATATGCATCTGCTGTCTATGAACAGTCAGCCTTTTAAGCCCCTATAGACTTGTATTATATGGTAGCTGACTGATAAAGTAGCTAATGAAATATCTTCACAAGGCCTTGGCTATCTTCTTTTCTGTATCCTTTCCTTCCCATACAACCTCAAGCATGACAGATTGTGTGACATCTAACATGAGCATCACACCAACAGTCTTAGAGTTTGGTTAGCAATAGATGATTTTGTCTTTTCTGTGCATTTCTACCAATGTGCTACATCATAAATACCTGCAGAAAATTGAAATGATGGTGCACAATGCCTGATCTCACTTGTCTTGGGAAGAAGGTGAACAAGTCGTATTCTACCATCCATGTTTATGATGCCATGTCCATGAGGGACAGGGATCTATTTGAAAGAGTCCAAGAGAGGGCTACAAAGATGATGAAGGGGCTGGAGCACTGCCCTGTGAGGAGAGTCTGAGAGACCTGGGGCTTTTTATTCTGGTGAAGGGAAGCCATAGAGAGGATCTAATCAATGTTTATAAATATCTGAGGGCTGGGGATCAAGAGACAGGGGTCAAACTCTACCCACTTGCGTCCTGTGTTAGGATAAGGGGCAATGGGTTCATACCCCATACAGCGCAGGAAGTTCCACCTCAATGGGAGGAAGAACTTTACTGTAAGAGCCATGGAGCACTGGAACAGGTTTCCCAGAGAGATTGTGCAGTTTCCTGCTCTGGAAAGAGAAGGAAGTGCTGTCTGGATGCATTCCTGTGTGATCTGAGCTAGATTCTATGGTCCTGCTCTGGCAGGGGGCTTGGACTCGGTGATCAATGGAGGTCCCTTCCAACCCCTAACATTCTGTTACCCTGCAATCCTGTAATAGTACACTGCTAAAAAAAAATATATAGTGGTGTACTTTTACCAGTTGAGCATGAAAGTTAAAAGTTAAAGGTACATACACAAACCCTGCAGTGAAATAATTTAAAAATATGACATGAAAGACAGTTGAACTGCTGTCCATTCACCACGATGCATTATTGTGTCATTTACCCTTGTCTGTGCCTTCTCATATGCTATGCCTTCTCTGTGAAGCTGTTTGGACCTCTTAGAATAAAAATCTCAGTCACACTATGATTTAGAAGTTTAAAAAAATATATATTTCTTTTCTTCCTCCAGAAACCAGATTCTCTGTTTGTTCTTCTGTTTTGGTTGTTTGGACCTCCTAGAATAACAATTTAAATCACGTTATGATTTCATAGAATCACAGAATGTTAGAGGCTTGGAAGGGACCTCCAGAGACCATTGAGTCCAACCCCTCTCCCAAAGCAGGATCACATAGGGTTGTCCAAACAGGAATGCATCCAGGTGGGTTTTGAAAGTCTCCTGAGAATCAGACTCCACAACCTCCCCTCTCCAGAAATCAAATTTTATGTTTCTTCTCCTGACTAGGTTTTATTTGGTGTCAATGAACAAAACTTCACTGAGCTATGACCTCTTAGAACAAAAATTTAACTCCCATTATGATTTAAAAGTTTTGAAAAACACATTCCTGTCTTCAGAAATCAGATTCTGTGTTTGTTCCTCTGAATAGCTTTTATTTGGTGTTGCTGAACAAAATTTCACTGAGCTAGTTTTTAAACTTTTATATGTTTTAGCTCTCATTTTCTTGTTTATTCACTTTTTAAAGGCAGTGACAAGATAACAGCACTGATGACTGCAAAGGATAAGCAGCTGCATGACTGGAATAAGGATAGAAGAGAAGATGTTTTCACTTCCAAGCTGATTAAAAGTATAGAAAGCACAAAAATGGTTACCTAGATGTGTTACAGAGCAGATTTTTAATTTTCACTTGTTTTGGGAAATCATTGAGATGTAAGGACAAGGTCTTGAAATAATAATGCCTGACATTAAGTTCTTTTCCCTGGCTGAAAAAGCTGATCACTTCCTTAAGTTTGAGTGTATAAAAAGAAGATCTCATATCACACAGAACCTTAGAAGTTGGAGGGGACCTGCAGAGATCATTGAGTCCAACACCTCTACCAAGGCAGAATCACCTAGGGTAGATCACACAGGAATGCATGCAGGCAGGTTTTGAAAGTCTCTAGAGAAAAGGACACTTACATAAACTTACATATATCTTACATAAACAAGGCAGCTGTGTGTCATTATTTATCACATCTAAACACAGGTAAGTTGACCAAAAATGTCATAAACCCCTAAAGCAGTCCACCATATTTTCTAAAACACTGATAAAGTCTAAAACATTGTGGTTTTCCTCTAACTTAAAACCCAGTGAAGATCTTGGTAATTGAAAATTCTGGGGAATTCTTTCTTAGATTTTGTCTCTAAGAGTATTTTTCTGAGTGTGAAATTAGCAAAAAATGAGAGCTATGAGTTTTTCAGAATATGAGGGAGGAGAGTAAATGATATCTGCCATTGATTATTTATTTTAAGAATGGATTTTAGATAACTCTAAGAGTTTTATGAATTATAGATCGTAGAATCATAGAATCATAGAAGGGTAAGGTTGGAAGGGACCTCAAGGATCCTCTAGTTCCAACCCCCTGCCATAAGCAGGGACACCTCCCACTAGTACAGGTCACTCAAGGCCTCGTCCAACCTGGCCTTGAACACCTCCAGGGAGGGAGCAGCCACAACCTCCCTGGGCAACCTGTGCCAGTGTCTCACCACCCTCACTGCAAAGAACTTCTTCCTAACATCCAGT
>WBNM01015565.1:29446-50600 GCA_013399055.1 Ramphastos sulfuratus | reverse complement strand
CCATGTTTTTCCAGTTTGGTGACCAGGATGTCATATGGGACAGAGTCAAATGCCTTACTCAGGTCCAGGTAGATGACATCAGTTGCCCTTCCCTTGTCCACTGTCCCTGTGACTTCATCATAAAAAGCCACCAAATTTAGATAATCATGTTTGTTGAGTCCTAGGAGTCTATACTCTCCTGCAGTTTTCACTTTATGTTTTCCAAGGTGTTAAATAGTTATTTGATAATTATTTTGGATAGCTGTATTATTGCTCATTAGCACAGTGACTTTCAAACACTCATTTTAATATTAATTTTTTTTTTAATGGTGAAGATTTTACATACTACAATTTACCTCTAAAGAAGTTTTATATATCAAGATGTCAACCAAAGCCAGAAATGGCAAAGAAAGAGGTAATTACAGAGTAGCTAGGAACTGCTCTTGAGCATATTATGATTATAAGTTATGTGCTTCTCTATTACAGAATCACAGAAAACATCTGGTTGGAAAAGACCTCAAAGATCATTCAGTCCAACTCTTGATCCAGCACTGAAGGATCAGCACTAAACCATGTCCCTAAGTGCCAGGTCCACATGCTGCTTAAACACCCCCATGTGTTGTATGCTAACAGCAGAGATGACTATTGCCTATTCATTTAAAGATAAAACATGTGTCTTTATTTCATTGTGTAGTGAAAAGCTGGGCTTGGACTAGGTGGCCTTTGGAGATCCCTTCCAACTCAAACCATTCTATAATTCCAGACCACCAGCTTTTGTCAGGACCTTGATAAGGTTTACAAAGGAGCCATCTATTTAAAGATATCATCTTGAGTTTATGCCAAACAGAATTATTTACAATGGTGGCAAATCTTCCACTGACTTAGGAAACAGTGGTAGTTAGGAATGTTTGGGGGTTATTTGGTGTACTTTTTGTGGGTTTTGTTTGTTTGCTTTCTTTTCTTAAACATTATTTTTCATTGTTTTTGTCTATAAGCTTTCTTGTCTTAACCAAGTATAAATACTTATCAAAATTCATCTTTGACAGACAATTTCTTTAAATCATGCTATTTGCTCTTGGTGTAAAAATGTTTTTTTCTGCTAACCAGAAATGCATCTCCTCTTAGGTAACGTTACAGCAAATCTGACAAATAATGATTAGCAAATACAGGGAAAACTTCTATGCTACTTAGCAAAGATGTTTGTTAGACCTAGGAGATGTCTCTGGATATTGTCTGACAGAATCATACAATCATAGAATGGGCTGGGCTGGAAGGGAACTCCAAGTGTCATCTAGTCCACCCCCCCTGCAGTCGGCAGGGACATCCTCAACTAGATCAGGTTGCCCAGAGCCCTGCTGAGCCTCACCTTGATTATCTCCAGGGAAGAGGCCTCAAGCACCTCCCTGGGCAGCCTGTTCCTGTGCTCCACAACCCTTATGGTAAAGAACTTGTTCCTGACATGCAAACTGAATTTGTTCTTCTGTCGTTTGAAGCCATTGGCCCTTGTCCTATCTCTACAGGGATTTGTAAACAGTTTCTTGCCATCCTTCATGTAGACCTCCTTCAGCTACTGGCAGGCTGCTATTAGGTCTCCCCAGAGCCTCATCTTGCTCCCTCAGCCTGCAGCCCCCTGACCATTTTGGTGGCCCTCCTCTGGCCCTGCTCTATGACAGATAATTTAAAAATCTAGATCAGCACACACACTTTTAAAAAATGCCTTCTTTTACATACTGTTCAATTTTTTTCCTCTTCCTAGACAAGATTTTAATCTTGAAATCTCCTTGAAAATGTAAATGTGTCAACCCCTCCTGTAATTTCGGAAAATACTTCACTAATGACAATAATTTAAAAGTTCTCACATTTGAAAGTTCTCATATACTACAGCCATAGGTTAAAAAAAAAAAATTGAATGGTAGGCAGAATATTTCAAACTTGAGAAATTTTGAGGCACTAAGTTTTCACGTACTACTCAAATTGTGTTAACTATGAAGAAAATTTACAACACAGTGCAAGAAACTAATGCTAAGCAGCAATAGATGCTTTGTGAAAAGTGTATTTAAATTAAAACTCAGTTATTAGGTGGTTTTCTGTACCTCTCATAACATTTAATAAAACAATATTTGAACAAATGTGTATCGATCACAATTTAGTTGTCGTTCCCAAATGACTTTATAAATTATTTAATTAGAAAGAAGTTACAAGTATAGCAATAAAAGTTTTTGTAAGTACTTAGTGCATTGTGAAAATAGGCTTCGGTTTCTCTTGTGCCAACAGTATCTTGATGACTACACAAGAAAAAAAAAAAAAAGAAATAATTGCATTTCTGTCCAATATTAAAGAGAGCCAAAGCACTTCTGCTCTGTGAGTCATTGATCTCATCAATAGATTTAGACTGCCCAGAGGGGCCTGTCCTATCCACCATCTCAGGAAGTGTTATTTATAAGTTAATTGTTGAGTTGGTAAAACTTCCCTTTCTATCTCTTGCAATAAAAGCCAGGAAAGTATTTATCTTAGAAGGGATGGTGACAATACTTGGATATAACTCTGTGGCTGCAATTTTCTTTTTCTAAGAAGGCAGACACTGTGTTTAGTGTTTTTCTACTCAAGATAATTTCTTTCCTTTGAGAAAAATGTCTTCTCTTTGTTTAAAAATCTGCAGACTGAAACTAAACTGTGAAACTGAAGCATCTTCAGCACTTTTTCTGTATTACTTTAATTCATTAGAATTCTTTTATCACTGTTCTTCTGTCTCACATTTTCACATTTCTGTTTTAAGTGTCTGTATGTTCAGGATCTGACTCTCACATAAGCAAAACCTTCTTCAAAGGAGCACAATTCTTGACAATCTGTTTTCTCTCTTTTCAGAAAAGAAAGGAAATTTGAGCATCATCTCAAGCAAACAGTTTTGGTTTTCTATTTATCAGATTTTACATTGTAAAATATGACTATTGGCAAAACTCCTTTTGTCGAGCTCTTTGTGGTCTGAAGGTAGGAATTTTTATGTAAAAGTTATCTATTGCTTAAATTTAGTGATGGAAAACAGAGATTTTTAATACTATTCTGCTTTCATAGTCAGCATTGAATTGATTTCTAGATGTTAATATCAGACTTGCACACATGCCACTGGATGTTAGCCATGGTCTTAGAGCTGCAGCAAAAGAAGGACAGCCTTATATTGGGAGAAGTGTTTTGAGGGATGAAGATTGCCCTATCCTCTAATATCTCTATAATCTAATGTGATGAAATATCTGAGGTTGCAATCTCTCACTAATTGGAAGGGCATTGTAATTGCTGATTCAAGGACTGAGTGGCAGCTGGTTTATATTTCCTTGTGTTAATTGATCTAATGTGAGGTGTCCCTGTCCATGGCAGGAGGGTTGGAACTAGATGATCCTTGAGGTCCCTCCCAGCCCTGACAATTCTATGATTCTGTGATTCTAATTTAAGGGATGAGCTCTGCTCGGGTTCCTGGCAGTGCAGGTGTGTACTCGCCATCTGTTTGGATGATTACTACTTATAGCCACATTCATTCCACATCACCATGGTGCTTAAAGTAGAAGCCTGATTGTCCTAAGCTTCCTGGATAGTCTATGAGATAAAACATTTCTTCAAAAGTGAGTCTTCCTAGTTTGTCTCCTTTCTCCATTAAGTGATGATGAAGGTAACTAGACTCCTATCTTAGATTAGATACTTAATTTAAATGGAGATGGAATGTGTTGGAGCTTTGACACCAGTTTGAATCAGGTTTCTAGATGAGGCAGAAGTTCACACATGACTCTGGACTTGACTTGTATTATTATTATAGAGCATTTCACTTACACAGAAAGAAAAACTTCTTTACTTTGAAAGTGGCAGAGCACTGGAACAGGCTGCCCAGAGAGGTTGTGGACTACTGTGTATAGTTCTGGAGCCCCCAACAAAAGGACATTGAACTGTTAGAGTAAGTCCAGAGGAGGGCCATGAAGATGATCAGAGGGCTGGAGCAGCTCTGCTATTAGGACAGGCTGAGATTGTTGGGGCTCTGCAGCCTGCAGAGGAGAAGACTTTGAGGAGACCTTGGAGTGGTCTTCCAGTATCTGAAGGGGGCCTACAGGAAGGCTGGGGAGAGACTGTTTACAAGGTCTTGTAATGATAGGATGAGGAGTAATGGGTTTAAACTGGAAGAGAGGAGATTTAGACTAGATATTAGGAAAAGGTTCTTTCCAGTGAGGGTGGTGAGACACTGGCACAGGTTGCCCAGGGAGGTTGTGGCTGCTCCTTCCCTGGAGTTGTTCAAGGCCAGGTTGGAGGAGGCCTTGAGCAACCTGTTCTAGTGGGAGGTGTCCCTGCCTATGGCAGGGGATTGGAACTAGATGATCCTTGAGATCCCTTCCAACTTAAACCGTTCTATGATTCTATGACTCAAGACTTTCATAACCCACCTGCATGTGCTCCTGTGCAACCCAACCCAGATGACCCTGCTTTAGCATGGGGCTTGGACTAGGTGATCTCTGGAGGACCTCTACCATTTTGTAACTTTGCATTAGTCTACTCATGTGAATTTTCTGGTAGCTGTTTAGCATCACCAGGTTCAGAAATACAGAAATGAAGTTTAGTAAACTCATGTCTGCAGAGAATCACAGAATTGTAGAAACTTTGAGCTTGGAAAAGACCTGCAGGATCACCCAGTCCAACAGATATCCCTAAACCATATCCCCAAGCACAACATCCAAACGACTTCTAAACACATCCAGGGTTGGGGACTCAACCACCTCCCTGGGCAGCCCATTCCAATCTTGCTGTGAAAAAAATTTTCCTAATATTTAGTCTAAAATGAAATTAATGAAAGTCAGGATAACTAAATTGTTAGAAACTATTGGAAACTACTGTTAGGATCTCTAGGGATGTATCAAAAGAGACAAGAGAGGGTAAATATGAAAATGGCAATTTTTGGTTTGACAACACTTCACAAAAATATGTGCATCTGTGAAAGGGAAGGTTGAAATGGTTTTACAACATTGTAATTTCAGATATAAACCGTGGACTAGAAAGCAGGTCTGAATCCTAAAGTAGAGGAAAATAGGGAGCAGATATTCAGATATTTTATCCTGGGAAGTGTCCATATGAGCTTTGAACATCTGCAATCTCTCACAAATATTACTTACATAATTTCTGTTTTCTTTGGTTAGTAATGACATAGAAAGCTTTGTGTTTAGAGCTTTGTCATGAGATATAGCTGAAATAGTCAGATGTGTCAGAACTCACACAAAGATTTAGGTTGGCTTCTGTTAGATCCCTAGACAGCATGGCTTTGATAAAGGCAGTACTATGTGGTTATGTTTTAATTTAACTACTTTGTATACATGAATTAAAGACTTCTGAAGAATTGGAAAATGGTTCAGAACACCATTTTTGTTGGTTTTCAGTTCTCTGTATTTTTATTCCACTGTCCAATTATTACATTTCTGAGACAATATTTTAAATTTTCATTAATAATTTCAAATCAAATCAAATCTTCAAATCATATTTTTTTATGTTACAAGAGATAGAATCATAGAATCATAGAATGGTAAGGTTGGAAGGAGACCTCAAGGATCATCTAGTTCCAACCCCCTGCCATAGGCAGGGACACCTCCCACTACCACAGGTCACTCAAGGCCTCATCCAACCTGGCCTTGAACACCTCCAGGGAGGGAGCAGCCACAACCTCCCTGGGCAACCTGTGCCAGTGTCTCACCACCCTCACTGGAAAGAACTTCTTCCTCACATCCAGTCTAAATCTTCCCTCTGCCAGTTTAAACCCATTACTCCTCATCCTATCATTGCAAGACCTTGTCAACAGTCTCTCTCCAGCCTTCCTGTAGGCCCCCTTCAGATACTGGAAGGCTACTCTAAGGTCTCCTCAAAGCCTTCTCTTTTCCAGGCTGAAGAGCCCAAACTCTTTCAGTCTGTCCTCATAGCAGAGCTGCTCCAGCCCCCTGATCATCTTTGTGGCCCTCCTCTGGACCCGCTCCAACACTTCCATGTCCTTCCTGTGCTGGGGGCTCCAGAACTGCACACAGTACTCCAGATGGGGTCTGAGGAGAGCAGAGCAAAGGGGCAGAATCCCCTCCCTTGCCCTGCTGCCCACACTGCTCTTGATGCAGCCCAGGACTCAGTTGCTGTCTTGTCTTTCAATACATGGTTACTCTTTTCCCACAGAGCAAGAGAGAGGTCTGACAGAACAAATGAATTCAAGATACTCTTGATAGAGCTTCTATAGGGACTAAGAAGTCCATTAGCTTTGTTGCAAGAACCGAGCAAATAGGTAGAGGAGTGAAAGTTTGGTATCTTCTACTCTAATCAGCAACTATACCTTGAGAGCACTGTAATTAATATCTTGCATTTACTGATAAATAACCCATGTTAAAGAACAGCAGAAATTGTTTTACCACCTATGCTGATGAAGGGACAGGAAAATGTATGTTCCTTGGAGTAAGTCTGACAAACTATCAAAAGGTCAAACAGTCAATGATCTTATAGGGCTGCTGCTTAATACTTAATAAAAGTAAAATAATGGCTTCTACTGTTAGATTGTTCTAATTCAGCATAATTGACTTTGAGCAATTAACTCCCATTCATTTTGCATAAGCTCTTTAACTACTGAATTTCATATACAAAGCCAAACTCTTAATTTACATTTATATGTTGGGGAGTAATTTGATTTACCATTTCTCCTGTTTGCCATGAAATGTGTTAATGACATGTATAAAATTGATGAATACATATTCAAAAAGCCAAAGAACAGATCTGAAGAATCTCTGTTTGTCTACAGCATGCAGGGCATATCTATCTGTTAGAAAAATGTCATTTCCCATATGAGCTGTGCTAATGTAGTACTTGTCATCCTAAGCCTCTTTTTGCTGTGCAGCTGGTCAGCCTATTGCATCTGCAAACTTTCTCTGCAACAATCACAAGACCAGCCTATGTCATGGCATTTTCAGAGCTCTCATCATCCAATCAAGCTAAAAATACCAAAAAGGCATTTTTTTCCCCCCCTTGCAATATTACAACACCTCTGCTTCTGCCCCAGATGGAGATGCAACTAAAGTGTGATTTCAAAAATGCCAAAGAAAATGTGTGACAGACAGAAGTGACAAGGCTTTGTCTGCAGCTGGTGGTACAATAATGTAAAATGCCTTCCCATTGTCCCTAAGCAATATTTGTAAGGTTAGCTATGCTGCATTACTTGAACATGTTCATTGAGCTCAGCTGGACCATAAGCAGAGAAGACTCACATTGTTTGTACATGTGTATTAGTGTCTCAAACTGTGAGCCAGCTTTCATGCATGTTTAGGGTTTTTTATCCTTTGATTCTGGCATCTGTGAATCTAGGAGGCTACATGCAGCAGTACAAAAATGACTTGATCATCCAGACTGCAATGGTACTACCCCAGGCAAGAGTTTCACCTTCTTCAGTTCAGAACATAAAGTTCTACTAATAAAGATCTGGATTTATGGAAGAAAACTTCAGTAAAGTTCTAATTAGATATGAGGGGGGAAAACCCAACCAAAGAAAACAAGCAACGCGAGAAGCCAGAGGCTGGAACAAGTCTTCTGTTGCTAGAGATAGTAAAAAATCAACTGAACAATGTGCTGAACAACCTGGTCCACTTCTGACCTGTTCAGAGTTGGAGGCTGGACTCACAACTCCATGAGTTTAGGATTCCATACAAGATGAGTGCAAGAAGTTGTTTGTCTAGTTGTTTGTAGTTATTGACTACAGCAATATTACTTCTACTTGAATGTTTGATAAAAAAATTTTATAAGTTTGTCACATACAGAATGTTAGGGGCTGGAAGTGACCTTGAAAGATCATCTAGTCCAACCTCCCTTCCAGAGCAGGATCACCAGAGCAAGATCACGCTGGAACACATCCAGACAGGTCTTGAATCAGAGAGGGAGACTCCACAACCCCCCTGGGACAGCCTGTTCCAGTATTCTGTCACCCTCACAGGGAAAAAAATTCCTTATGTTTCCATGGAACTTCCTATGCCTCAACTTCCACACATTGCCCCTCATCCTGTCATTGGGCATCACTGAGCAGAGCCTGGCTCCATCCTCTTGGCACTTACCCTTTACATCTTTATCAGCATGAATGAGGTCACCCCTCAGGCTCCTCCTCTCCAAGCTAAAGAGCCCCAGCTTCCTCAGTCTCTCCTCGTAAGGAAGATGTTCCATTCCCTTAATCATCTTTGTGGCTCTATGCTGGACTCTCTCAAGCAGTTCCCTGAGGTCCTTCTTGCACTAAGGGGCCCAGACCTGGACACAGTATTCCAGATGAGGCCTCACCAGGGCAGAGTAGAGGCGCAGGACCTCTTGATGTACTAACCACAGCCCTTCTAATACACCCCAGAATGGCACTGGCCTTCTTCTTGGCCACAAGAACACATTTCTGGCTCATGGTCAACCTTCTATCAACTTGGACCCCTAGGTCCTTTTCTCCTTCACTGCTTTCCAGCAGGTCAGTCCCCAACCTATGCTAATCCATGAAGCTGTTCTTTCCCAGGTGCAAGACTCTACACTTGCCCTTGTTGAACTTCATTAAATTTCTCCCTGCTCAACCCTCTGGCTTGTCTGGGTCTGTCTGAATGGCAGTAGAATCTTCTGGTGTGTCAGCCACTCAATCAAGTTTTTTTGGCTACATAATTACTGATAATTGTATTGGACAAGACAACTAGGAAATATTGCATTATTTTACTTTCCTAGATAATTCACAAATACATTCTATTTCAAAGAACAGCTGCCTGCAGTTGCCTTAGTCCCCCAAAAGAAAAAAAGATTTTAATAAAGAAACTTCAAGATGCCACCTCTTTGTAAATGTGGTAATATGAAAATGACAGAATATTCCTTTAGCTCTTTCTCTCAACCAGTGCCTTTCACTTTACCCTGAGGAAAAAAAAAAACCAAAAAACTGGTTTGTCAAAATTTTCTTAGGAAACTGACATCACAGTCAACTAATGCCCTCCAATGCATTTCCATCTTTCAATGTTTAACCTACCATCTGTTCAGTCCTACCTTGAGGCCCCTAAAGAAATGGAAGGGATCAAAAGTCAATTGTTTGTTTGTTTGTTTGTTTTTTCCTGTTGTTCTAGGCATTTACATCTACATATAAGTAATTATTCAAACAGCTCTCACATAACCAAAGCAAGCAAAAGACTGTACTTAGAATATGGGAAGGTGTAGAATTTTACAGTAATCCTACTCGTAGTGCTGAGCAGCCACAACCTGTGCCAGTGTCTCACCACCCTCACTGGAAAGAACTTCCTCCTAACATCCAGTCTAAATCTCCCCTCTGCCAGTTCAAACCCATTGCCCCTTGTCCTGTCATTACAAGACCTTGTAAATAATCCCTCCCCAGCCTTCCTGTAGGCCCCCTTCAGATACTGGAAGGCTACTCTAAGATCTTCTTGAAGCCTTCTCTTCTCCAGGCTGCAGAGCCCCAACTCTCTCAGCCTGTCCTCATAGCAGAGCTGCTGCAGCCCTCTGAGCATCTTTATGGTCCTCCTCTGGACCCACTCCAAAAGTTCCATGTCCTTCCTGTGCTGGGGGCTCCAGAACTGCACACAGTACTCCAGATGGGGTCTGAGGAGAGCAGAGTAAAGGGGCAGAATCCCCTCCCTTGCCCTGCTGCCCACACTGCTCTTGCTGCAGCCCAGGACTCAGTTGCTGTCTGGGCTGCATGCACACACACTGCAAAGAAGCAGCAGCAACCCCAGCACACTGGTTGATAGCATAAATCCCAATATAAATTAATAATGTAGAATGCTTAGAGAAAACATTCCCCTTCATTTTTCTGTAATTCATTACCAAAGAATTTGGTCATTTGAAACAGGTAAGCATTAATGACAAAAGGTAGCTTTATGTGAGTGGACTTGGAGTATTGTTACTTCAGGAATACTACATGTATTTGCAGATTGAAAACTTTATGGAAAGCTAGTGGTAGACTGACAGGGAACCCCCCAAACCTACTCTATTTACTCTGCAATAGATCATGCCTGCTTTATGACAGAAAAAGATACTTCCCCTAAGGTTATGAAGACCTGTATTCTACAAAAAGTGTGATCTCTTCTCCTGTGTAGCTATGAAAAATGTGATCTCTTCTTGCATGTAACTAACAAGAGGAAATGGCCTCTAGTTGTACCAGGGAAAGTTTAGGTTGGATATTAGGAAAAAAATCCTCACTGAAAGGGTTGTTAAACACTGGAACAGGCTGCCCAGAGAAGTGGTGGAGTCATCATCCCTGGAGATATTTAAAGGACATAGATGTGGTGCTGAGGTACATGATTTAGTGGTGATTTAACAGTGCTGAGTTAATGGTTGGATTCAGTAACCTTAAAGGTCTTTTCCAATTAAAATGACTCTGATTCTATAGCTCTCTTTACACCTTAGAAATAAAATTGAATTAGGATAAAAATATCTGCATATATGCATTTTCTATCTTCCTAACTCACCTCCTTCTACTTTTAATTTCTTTTCAGAAGTGCTCAGAATACCAGACACAAGCTCATATGTGTGACATTTTCCTATGTGCTCTTTGCCTTCCTCTAAAAACACAGAATTATTCTTCTAGTATATAAAAGGAGGTTCCAAGTATAATTTCCTATCCACTACTTCAGCCATGTCTCTTCCCTCTTGGTTTTACTTTCTCTAGGATATCAGAATAAACTGAGTAACTTTTTTTTCTTTTCTGACATAAATTTGACAGATGATGAATCAATGAAAGATGCCTTTCTGGAACTTATTTAAACTATCATCAGCAATTTATAATGAGTTCTTTTTATTATTCCTTTCAGTGCAATGTCCTTCTGTGATAGTGATTTCCAATGTCTATGTTCCTGATGTCTGTTTGATTTCCTGTATATCATGAAAAAGTTGAGATGCTGCTTTTAAAAAAATATTTAACTATGGCTTTATTTATTAAAATTTTATTCAGTAGTGAGCTAGAGAAAGATCATAGAACCATAGAACAGTAAGGTTGGAAGGGACCTCAAGGATCATCTAGTTCCAACCCCCTGCCATAGGCAGGGACACCTCCCACTAGTACAGGTCACTCAAGGCCTCCTCCAACCTGGCCTTGAAATCTTGAGGCCTCTTGAGACTAATTGTTAAAATTCACCCAAAAATCTCAACAACAGGTTGGGAAAAGTCTTTCATCTCTGACAGAGTCTGCTTCCAATATTGCATAAGTTAATCATCAACAGATATACCTACAAACAGATCCTGATTTGAAGGTTCATAAAGGGCATTCTTTCTCTTGGAGATTAATTGGATTGTGCAAAATAACACATTTGTAAAAAAAAAAAAAATATCCTTTTGAGAATAAAACCCTTGGCATCTTCTAAATCTACCACCACTAATCTGTACGCTTTTCCAACTAAATAATTTTCTTTATGAGCACAATTAAGAGTAAATATACATGCTGCAAAATTATACTGCCTTCTACTTCTTGCCACCTATTTTAATGATGATGCATGATTTCTAGAGGCATCATTTTGCTTGTAGCCCATATTTATGAATGAATTTGAAATGGAAGTTTTCTGGAACGCTTCACTGAGATTGGGATAAGCTTTCTATGTACATCTATTTCACCTAATAATGGAAGATTTTTATTATTGTTATTATTAATTTCATTAAAATTCAAATTATTGTTTTGTTTTAAATGTTCAACATTGTATTTTCATTACAATGTTTGATACAGCTAAATGTCTTTCAGTCTCTTCTTCTGAACAGATATTTCCCACTTTGTAAATAATTACCTTCCATTACGTTTATTTGCTTAAAGGTCAAATGAACAGTTTGAGCAAATAAATATGCATCATTTGTCTTTCTCTATGACTAAGATTTAACAGGAAAAATATTTATTTTTTCTTCTAGAGGAAGACACATTTTGCCTTCATTTTTGCTCCCATATTTCTTTTTTTCAGATCTGGTATTTTAAATTTAAACCAGTTCTATCTCAGTACAATGGTAGGTATCTTGAGTTGGGTTTTATGACCCCTGGGTGCAAGCAGGATGTACCTTCATTTCTTTTTCCTATAGACTTTGCATTATCACTCTTCCATTGCTCTTAAAGCATAGTCTTCTCAAAGAAATTCTGCTCTTCAGGGTGTTTCTCTGATCTATGTTATGCTAGGCTAAGAAAAAAGAACTGATTTAGGATCTAGTCCCTTTGCATCTCTTACTAAATGCAGTGGGGCTAGATTCTGCTATGCTTCATCAAAGCTACTTCCTGCTGCATCCATTCTCCCTACTTTATGCCTTGAAGCATGTGAGGAGTATGGAGGTGTGAGAGACTAAATTTTGTCTTTCTTGTACATGTAAATCAGCCAAGATAAAAGTCACCTTTGCTCAGGTGGTTTACCTGAGTGCTCAGGGATGTGTATTGAAGTGAGAGGCAGAGAGTCCAGGGGCGAAAGCCCCTGCCGGTGCTGGACCCTGCAAGGCACAAGGGCTCCCAGAATGTGCAACAAAGATAAGGTCATCTCTACACATCAGCTACCCTGAAAAGGGAGGATGGTGTAGAAGGCTTCTGGACTATTCAACAGATTTGCCACCTGGCCTGACTAGCCTCAGATGGTATTTGATGTATGGATAGATAAACAGCACAAGATGGGGTGGAGTTAAGGGAAAACAAACAAGCAAAAAAATCTTCTGGCTGATCACGAAGAGAAAAAAACATCTTAGAAACCAAATGTTATTAACTTGTGCATGAGAAAATTTTTCAGGTACTTGATAGACTTCTAGGATTGGACACAGTGAAAAAAAAGTAATTTGTTACTACCTTTTCTACAGTGCTGTCATCTTTCCTCTCAAGAAGTAAAAGTTTGCTAAACCTTTCCTTATACATTTATTTTCAGAAATGTTAGCTTATTACTCTCCATCTTTCCATGACTCCATCTGAGGTTGTCTTTCAACAGCTTCCATCTGGATAGTCTGTAGACATTAAAAACTTTGACTCGTATATAGAATGAATTAATTTGGGACAGCTGAAACAGTTTCATTCCTGCAGACTGCCTCTCTAGCTCCTGCCAGGCATATTAATGTAAAGTACATTAAAGTTAGTTCTGGTTTATGTTAGCATAACAATCTGTAAACTATGATGGTTCAGCAGCAGCCATTCCTTCCACAACCTGTTCAGATATTCCTGCTGTTGGAGTGTAAATTTTTGGCAGAGAAGCAGAATGGAGAACTGAGGATGGTAACCACTGTAGCTAGACAAATTTAAACCAGTGCTATAAATGACTCAGCATCTGCAGCAAGAGCAGAACATCTCCTCAACTTCATTGTAACTGGGATGTTCAGTTCAGAAAACACAGATGATGTCTGGCTGAGTTTTGTCACTGGGTATGACAAGAATAGCTGCATTCAGCATTATTGCAGCACATACTTTAAATGTTCTTGTACCTCAGGGCATGCAAGTTTAACTCAGGCCACTGACTTTAACATGGCAGGGTTTTCTTTTTCTCTGTGCTAACACTTGAATCTAATTTCAACTTGTGGAAAACTTAAAGAAGAATGACAAATCAATAGCTATCAAGATAATAATAACAGGACAGTTCAAATGAGTGTTCTCTGAACACATGAGTATTCAGACAACTTAGGAAGATATAGAAGTCCCTGGGTGCTACATCGAAGTTTGCCCCTTCCTGAGAGCAAAGCTGAAAGGCTGCTTCCAGTATAACTCCAAGAGTATAGAACTTGTTTCATCTATTTTCTCAGAACAACTTTGAAGAAGTGAAAAATCAGGAGGCAAATATTCAATCTACGTAACAAAAAGTTAAGTAGCATGATTTTTGGAACACTTGAATATAATGGTGCACTGAAGATACATTGCTGGTTTTGAGTGACAAAACAGCATAGGTGTCTGTGAATATAAAGATTCCCATACGAGGAAGTTATTGTTAATGTGAACTTTGTATGAGTTTGTCAACTGAAATAAAACAACCTCTAGACATAGGAGTAATGATGATGGATTTAATATCTTTTCAGAGATGTTTGAAAAACTGCTTTGAGTTCTGCCTGCAACTACAAGGAAAATCTGAGCTGATTTGTCTTCATTGAAAAACAAAATGACTATCTTACAATTTGTAACTCTAATTAATTTGCTTGTTTGAAGAGAACATGTTATCTGCACAAACGCAAGCAGCTGAAACAAAGATATCTCATTTATCTCATTTAAGAGATAAAAATAGATCTTGATGTGTATTATAAAAATCCACTTTTCTATGTCTATCTAGGAAAAATAAAAGTTTCAGGAAAAATAAAAGTTGTAGAGATATTACCTAGTAACTAAATACATATCTAGGTAAACAAGACATTATTAGACCACCATTATACAAACAGAAGAGATAATCTCAGAAGAGAAAATCTCCTTTTATTGCTTTTAGAAAACATCTTTATTTTGAAGCTATACATAAAATATTTTAAGACTGACATTGCACAGCAGACATCCTCTGGAGACTTAGAGATCCTCCTCAGGACATAGTCTAATGACGCACCTGCTTACTTCACGATAGTTAAAACTTGCTCCACTTTGAATACTTCCTTTCGAACTTTTATGGCAATATGAAAGCACCATATGGATTTTGCAGGGGAAGAGGCTGATCAAATATCCTGCTGAAGAAATGCAGCATGTGTGATGGAGGGATTTCCTGCCTGTCAGCCTGCAACTGCACATTTCCAACGCTCATAGGATAGTAGTTTTCCCTCAGATCTGATTGACCTGTTTGTATGGGTATCCTTTGACTTATTTCAACATAAGATTGCAAAGTTAGTCTAATGAGCGGGGTTTTGCTAGCAGTATTCATTTTGACAGCAACAAGTAAGGAACCATTTGCAAAGCAGCTTAGCAGATAGGTTGGAGTATATGAAAACCTAGTGGCAAACTGGCATGGAGAAATCTCTCACCGAGACAGACAGATTGAGAGAGTTGGGACTGTTCAATCTGGAGTGGAGAAGGCTCTGAGAAGACCTTATTGTGGCCTTCCAGTATTTGAAGGGGAGCTACACAAAAGCTGGCGAGGGACTTTTTAGGATGTCAGGTAGTGATAGGACTGGAGGAATGGAGCAAAACTAGAAATTGGTAGATCCAGATTGGATGTTAAGAAGTTCTTCACCATGAGAGTGGTGAGACACTGGAACAGTTTGCCCAGGGAGGTGGTAGAAGCCTCATCCCTGGAAGTTTTTAAGGCCAGGCTGGATGTGACTCTGAGAAACCTGATCTAGTGTGCGGTGTCCCAGCCCATGGCAGGAGAGTTGAAGCTAGACGAGACTTGAGGTCCCTTCCAGCCCTGACAATCCAGTAATTCTATGATTCTATATAGCTGCAGTGGAAAGAAGATGTCTGATCAACCTTTAAGATTAAGAAAAAAAATGCCAAACTAAACAAAACCAGTTTTGCTTTAATCTTTGTGAAAAAAACCCAAAAACGCAAAAACCAGAACAACCTTCATAGGAGTAAAGATGCTATGCAAAAACAAAATTTGCAACTGATAAGTTGGGAGTTTAGGATTTGACTTCAGTAAGAGCAGATTCTTAATGCTTTAAAGCCAGAAGGCACCATAATGTCATCCAATCTGATGTCCTGTAGAAAATATATCTTGATTTGACAGTCATTAACCAAGGGAAACAATTCTGTGAAATTCACATAGCACTTGGGAAGCTGGCTGGCATACTTGGGGGAAATAGTCTTTTGGTTTTGCAAGAAGTCTGGAGCTCACACTAGTGACAAACTCAGTGTTTAAATTCTTTTGTCTCTTTTCCATGAGGGTTTGATATAGCAAGGCTACATGTACTCTTAAGTTGCATGGGGTTTTTTTGTTTTTTCAAAAGCCTGTTTTTGCAGGCTTTGTGTTTTTGCACATTTAGGAAGGAGTTTTCAACTGCTTTGTTGATGCTTCATCAAAACACAGAGGTTAAAGCTGAATATTAACCTGCTTAATTGTGCATATTTTAGCTCTTACACCACATAGGATACTGTATGTGAGGTATCCTGCTGTTCAAAGACCTCCATAATACTGTGCACAATAAGGGAGGTTAATGACTCCAAGATTTGCTGGCATTTGCCAGACTGAAACAGATCTTTCATGCAGTTTTTGTTGTGTGAAGTATATTTTTGTGGGAATTTGGTCTGAGTAGAATTACCACTGCTTAGCCTTTTACAGGGGAAGTGTTTGAGATGTTTGAGCCTTGTAGGTAGGGAAGTGTTTGAGATGTTTGAGCCTTGTACATAGGGAAATGTTTGGGATGATGTCAAAACCAGGTCACTTTCTGCACAGAGCACACCACTGGTACTCTGCACTCTCTTGGTATTGAATGCCAGGCCCATATTTCTCCTTGTGGACTGAATCTCTGGACTTGAACAGCTATCCTGGAAAATCTCGCAGTTGTTCCACTTCACTTGGTCACAGTATGGCTTGGAGAAGCAGCAGCTCAGGGGAGACCTTATTGCTCTCTACAACTACCTGAAGGGAATTTGTAGCCAGGTTGGGGTTGGTCTCTTCACCCAGGCAGCCAGTGACAGAACAAGAGGACATAGCCTCAAGCTGTGCCAGGACAGGTTTAGGCTGGATGTTAGGAAGAAGTTCTTCACAGAAAGAATGGTTGGTCATTAGAATGGGCTGCCCAGGGAGCTGGTGGAGTCCCTGCCCCTGGAGGTGTTTAAAAGGAGACTGGATGAGGCACTTAGTGTCATGGTTTAGTTAATTAGAAGGTGTTAGGTGATAGGTTGGACTGGAGAATCGCGAGGATCTTTTCCAACCTGGTTAATTCTGTGACCGTGATTCTGTGACCAAAGTAGTACAGAAAATAAGCAGCCAATCACTGAGTTCAGGCTTTTTTGTTAAGACTGATTTTTTTTTTTAAAATTTTTTTTTTTCTTCAGGCTTCAGCTGTAAACCTGACTTTAGCAAAACAAATTTAACAAGTGGAAAAGTGTGGAGTAGACTAGCCACTGTTTTCAGTTCCTGAAGTCAGTGTAGAGGCCTAGACGTATGCAAGCTGTTCTGTCTGAAGCATATGGCCTGGTGCACTGCTTTTACAGATCCAGCATATTTTGCATTTTTTTACAACATGACATATGGGTTATGTTTCCTTCTTCTTTTCTTTAATTTTTTTTTTTTTTAAATGTCTTGAGTTCTACGGAAGTCTCTGCCTTTGCTGTCACCCATGACTGGGGGATGGGAGTCAGGGTGAGACAGATGAACCAGAAACTCCTATGGCTCCTTATGGAAAAAAATGAGACTGTTGTATCTCTAAGCAATTAACAGACTGTCCTGCAACTCTTGGTGTAACTGAAGGCTGAATGCTGTCCCCTGGAATAAGAACTGCCCCTGCGAGCAGCAGAGACTCCTTGGTTTCCTGTGTAGAAGCAGGGCCCAATAGCTGAACTGAAAAGGTTCTGCAGGTGATTATTTTTTTTGATGCTAACACAAATAATCAGAGTCTGAGCTCATAGATATCGTCAGTTACTGCTGTGATGGCTGATACCTTCTTCCCACAAGTGTTCACAATATTCCTAAGATGACTGATTTTTATGGCCTGGATGCTGTGAGTGTGAATGAAAAGGAATTAGAAATAACAAACGCTGATGTGATGGTTTGGGAGTTCCCCCACACTTTGTAAAATGACCCAGACTAGAACTCAGCCAGCTGGAAGTTAAGGACTGAAGCTCTATTCACAGCTTAGCACGATATACAAGCAGATCTATACGCTATATACAGGAATATTTACAGAAATATACAAGGTAAAGGTAATAGAGAAACACAACACCCCTCCCAGAAATCAGAGACCCCAGGAGGGGCTCCCAACCACCCTTCCACCCTCTCCCCACGGTTTGCCTTATGTGCAAGGTGAATTTGCAGGATCAGCCAGGGTGGGGTTAGAAGAAAAGTGGTTAGTGAGGTTACTCAGCAGAGAAGCCAGAAGCTAGACTGCCCAAGATGCTGTGCCATCTATGTTTTGAATTCTTATTCTTAAACATCTCAGCAAGCCTATGAGTGAAGTAGACATCATCATTGTTTTCTTTTCACAACCTATAATATAATTTTCTCTATTAAAATATTCCAATTAGCTCAAACCAGCACAGCTGACATTATTCTAATGAAACCACAAGTGAAAACTTGGATCCCTTTTGGTATTGCCAATACCAAATATTACAGTAACCTAACCTTGCTGTGGCATAACTACTGTCTGCACAATGAGTCAGAAATGCTGAGGTTTCAGTGTTTAACTAAATAACATCCCCTTCTCTAAACCCAGCATTTAGCAATACAGAACTAATCAGAGAACCAATCACATATGACAGAATCACGGAATTAACCGGGTTGGAAAAGACCTTCAAGATCATCAAGTCCAACCTGTTACCCACTGGCATCTAATCAACTAAACCATGGCACTAAGCATCACATTCAGCCTTTTTAAAAAACACTTCCAGATGATCATAGTCAAATAAAAGGCACCAAAGGAATGCTTGTAAGGCAACTGGGAAGGCTTGCAGATGGTTTGCACAGAGCTGAGGTTGAAATAACTTTTAAAGTTGAGCATAATTGATAGATTTTGGTATGAAGGAGAATCAGTCAGAACTCACTTTTCACTCTGAGAGGCTTGAACAGTTAGTGGGACATTTCTGCTAGTGCTACTGAAAAACTTGATTTTAAATATGATAGATGAGTGATCGTTTGAAAATGTGACCATCAAATTGAAACTATTTTCAGCTTCAATGAAAGTCAGTAGCACTTATTTCAAGGTTTAAGGGAGGGTCATTTTATAACTTTTTTGTTGTTGTTGTTTTAATATGGATTCTTTATCTTACTATCATCCTCTGTAGTCAAGAATCACAACCTGAATAGTAATCAATGCGCTGATTTCTGTCCTGCTTGTCAAATATGACACTTTGTGCTTTTCTTACAGGGTGAGAAATGCAAAGTGATGTTAAGAGACTTTGTCACACTGAGGACAGAGAAGAGGATTTTTAACAAGAAAGGAAATATGTGAGTACTTTCATTAATGTATTACTGCATAAGGAACCTGCATTCAGCTTTAAATTGCTGACAGAAGCCTGCTTAGAAGAAATAAAAAGGAAATAGAAATAAATCTGTTTCATTTGTTTGGTGGGTGTTTGTTTTATTTATTTATCTATTAATTTGCTTGCTTGTTTATTTATTTATGTATTTATTTATTTAATATCACAATTTTTCCAGGATCTACATATTTTTTTTCCTGCTTTGTGCTACCTCTGATCAGCTGTGTTATGGAAAACAGTAGAGATATTAATGGCCATATATATATATATGTCCTATATTTTATGAGAAAATGTGATTTTCATCTTTTTAACTCTTACTTCACAGTAAGTACCAGCCTGAACATCAGCCTTTTTACAGGTTGGAATTGGTCAAAGGAAGGTAACCTTGGACAAACCAGAAGCCACTCTCTGAAAATACATCTGCTGATACAGTAGGGCAGATTAAATTATGTTTGCTGCTTTTCTTCAAGTATTGAGTCAGGTCTTAGCCTTGAGCTTCACCACTCAGTTAAAAATCTGCTCTTCTAACCATGCGATGCCATAAATGCAATATTTTATTCAAGGCTGGATTCAATGTTCCTTATCAATGATAGTGAAAATGTGAAAATTTCCCTCCTTGCAAATATGAAAACTAGAGAAGTGCTAATGTGTCATAATCTGTGTGAAAGGCATCGTGAAGTTAGAGAGGCTTTGTAAGAGCTGGCAAGCATACCGAAGAAAGTTCACCTCTGCCCTCTTTCTTATTCACATTTCCTAAAACTATGTTTTAACATTTCCAGAGTTCAGCTCTGGGAGGGATTTATCTTGGGTTTTATATAAAGATTCTGATGGAAACGTGTTTTAAATGTGTATTAAAACATGAGAAATTCCTATTGTGTCACAGTTTTCTATGCAATTTTTTCTAGTTTTTAACATAGAAAGAAATGTGATCAGGAAATATGTCTAACAACATTTTAGATAACATAAAAAGGCAAAAAAAGTTAGAAATTTGGAAGAGGGGGGTTTGAGTCTTAAATACCTGAGAAAGGTAAAAATAAAAACACAAAAGAATGATACGAGTTAATGAAAGCACTGATTATATTGCATCCATCATTAAAATAATACCTATCCATCCTAGATTGTTAAAACCTCTACAGATCTGAATCTTAATGCAATAATAGCTCAGCTGAACATTTCATATAGTTTTGATNTCCTTGAGGTCCCTTCCAACCTTACCATTCTATGATTCCATGATTCCATGATTCCTTTAATTTTTTAATCATATTTTTTTTTAACCACGTGTCTTTCTGCTGATAATTTTCAGCAGATCAAATATGAGAGGAGAGTTAGAATCACAAAATAGAGTCAGGTACTTTCTTTTTGGTGAAAAAATGAAAAAAAGAAAAAGTTGTAGGAAAACTGCACTTTTGCACTGGGCTGTAATTCTTAATGAACCCAAATTTGGCCAGAAACCAAAGAAACAAAAATGTGTGGGTACTTGTAGAAGGAAAGGTTTCATTTCTCCAAACATATGCTGCTACAGTTTATTTTAAACTTTTTGAAGCTGTGCAAGTTTTCATTTTTAAACAGCGCTCAAGAACTTCCTCAGTGAAATGCAACTTGCTAAAAGCAGGGGAAAACAAAAAGGAAAAAAAAAAACAGTTTTCAAGTCAAATGAACATTAAGTTGATAGAAAATTTGTCACTTTATCTTTGTTTGATTTCACATATCCTTATCCTAAAATATCTGTTTCAGTTTATCCTTTTCAGCTCTTGTTGCAACCATCAGCCTGAGGACTGCAATTCCCAGTTCACAGAATTGTCAGGGCTGGAAGGGACCTCAAGGATCATCTAGTTCCAGCCTCTCTGCCATGAGCTGGGACAACTCACACTAGAGCAGATTGCTCAGAGCCACATCCAGCCTGGCCTTAAAAACTTCCAGGCATGGGGCTTTCACCAGCTCGCTGGGCAACCACTTCCAGTATCTCACCACGCTCACGGTGAAGAACTTAGAATCATAGAATCATAAGGTTGGAAGGAGACCTCAAGGATCATCTAGTTCCAACCCCCTGCCATAGGCAGGGACACCTCCCACTAGCATAGCTTACTCAAGGCCTCATCCAACCTGGCCTTGAACACCTCCAGGGAGGGAGCA
>WBNM01015565.1:0-29440 GCA_013399055.1 Ramphastos sulfuratus | reverse complement strand
CCAGGGAGGGAGCAGCCACAACCTCCCTGGGCAACCTGTTCCAGTGCCTCGCCACCCTCATTGTCTGAATCTACCCAATGCTGGTTTTGCTCCATTACCCCTAGTCATATCACTACCTGACATCCTACAAAGTCCCTCCCCAGCTTTCGTGTAGCTCCCCTTCAAATACTGGAAGGCCACAATAAGGTCCTCTCAGAGCCTTCTCCTCTCCAGACTGAACAGCCACAGCTCTCTCAGTCTGTCACCATAGGAGAGGAGCTCCATCACTCTGATCATCCTTGTGGTCTTTCTCTGGACATGCTCCAGCACATCCATGTCTTTCCTGTGATAGGGGCTCCAGAACTGGATACAGTACTCCAGGTGGGGTCTCACCAGAGCAGAGGAGGAGAATGATCTCCCTTGACCTGCTGGCTACACTTCTCTTGATGCTGCCCAGGATATGATTAGCCTTCAACTCATTGGTTTTTGTGTCTCTGAGAAAATATCTTTCCTTCTATCAGTCACTGTGATAGTTGAAAGTGGAAGCAATGTGTTTATAAATGAGTCTATAACACATCAATAAATGAGTCTATATTTCCTCAGGATTTTTCGTTGAGAGGTCAGAAAGGAGTTATTTTATCAGAGGGTCAGATAATTTCTTTGCAAGACATATTCACTCACTAAGATAAACCACTGGTAAATACTGTGTGTGTTCTGAGTTCAGCCTCTGCCATGATCTGCCTCTAATACTTTTCTGACTTTTGAAGATCTCAAATGTTCATGGCACAGGAAAAGTCTGACAAAAAATCTGTATTTTGCAAGCCAAGAAGCAGCAGGAGAAAAATGGATTGTGGGACAGGTGTTTTGTGTTACAGTAGGACTAGCATTGTAATTGTTATGAATATGAGTAATTCCAATTATATTTTCACATTAGCAAGGTTTCAGTGAATATGGATATAATTTTTTTTTTTTTTTGGTTGTTGGAGTCATTTGATACAACCACAAAATAAAGCAGGAAATAATGAAAAGGATAAGAAAGCATCAGATTTGGATTTAATAATCATTATATATTATTTTCAGTTTCATTTATGCCTGATGTGTTAGCTGTTAGAATAGACATGTCAGCTAATGCTTGTAAGCTGTAGGCACTGCTGAATTTTCCTCTTTTTGTTGGCCTCCAAAATTCAAGAACAGGTTTCCACAACTGTTGAAAATGATATCATCTATAACATCACCCCTGTCTCCTGCTTACCTTGCAGAGGCTGAAGTCAAGAAGAATGGTGGCAAAATTTCTAACTGAATGAAAATGTAAAACCATTTGCAAGTCAGAAAGAGCTGGAAAAAGTCCTTTGTATGGAGAACATCAAAATGATGTATCTGCACTTTGAAAAGTATAAATGAACATGCACAAATAGTAGCAATACTGAAAAGTTAGCAGAATCTTGTATGCAAAAAAAAATCACACCTAATTTCATACCCTAAGTTCTCTATAAGGGAGGATGTACTATTTATGGTACAGAAAATATTGAAACTATATGAAATTAAACCTTATTTAAGGCTTGACTATTTTTTCTTTAATTTCATTTTTTTCTAGGTCATAGTGATTGCTAGCATAGAGACAACAGAGTGCTCAGCAATCTGTTGTTGGCACCACTTGGCTTTACCTCCAGGCCCTTCTTTTCCCTGTCCCAGTTAACAATTCTGTCTTCTCAACAAAGTGAAGCAGCATCAACAGGAACAACCAAAAGCAGTATGAAAAGAATCTCTTGGCATAGTTAAATAGCTCTATTAGTTAGCCTGGATCAGGCAGAATGTAAATTTAAACCTTGATTATCTACATATTAAAGGCTACTCTCTTAAACCATTGCTCCCATTCTTCACCCAAACAAGATTCTCAAACATTCCCATTATTTCCCTCCTCAAGCCACCCCTGGAAGAGAGCATCTGTCTCAGGCTTTTCTTCCTGGTTCTTTGGCAATGTCTTGCATCTCTGCTACCCATGGTTGGCAGTTCAGGCATTGAGCACATAGCACAGCTGTTTTCAATTCCTCCTCTTGGCACTGTAGACTACATCTATACTCATAAATTAAATATTCCCAGGACCATTTTCAGCACTGAGGCCAGCTGGAGCAGAGCATCCCACATTCATGCTATTGCACTCCTTCCCTTTCCAACAAGAGTGACATCATCCAAACTGCCTAACAGGACTGGTCTTTGGCTTGTGGTTAACTCCCAACAGTGCATAGCAATTGTCTGGGAGAGACATAGCTGACCCAGAGCCAGAACTGCACCAGAGAATTTTTAACAGCTGATTATGTTCCAATGGTTGAGAACATTCCCTGCACTACTCTAACATAAATGTTGTTGCCTCGTTCTGTGCCAGAAATAAATGGAGACTGCAAGGTAAGTCCTGTGTAAGTATGCTCAGATTTACTACAGCCTAGTAGGGGGTTAGACTACAAACATGATTGTCCCAAACTCCACTGAGTTTTTATCAATTCAGTCATTAGAGAAATTTCTGCTAAAACAGGTCTGGCAAAGTGATGAGCAATTGAAAGCGAGATCCTGTATGTGCGTTCAAATTGGTATTCCATTAATAGGCATCCTACAGTTTGGTGCAGAGAATACCTTTTTCTTCCTGAAAGACTCCATTTTTGAGTGTACTGGCAAAATTTGCCCCTGCATTTTTGCTCCTGCAACATATATTATGAGTGCATATGTGGATATTTGTGATTCTGACGAGTTCATTGTGAAAATTATGAGGTTGAACACTTACGAGTAGTAAGCTTTAGTGTATTTCGCTCCGCTCAAGCCTGTGAGTTTCTGTGATTCATTAGTTTCAGCTAGTTGTGCAATTTCACAGCCTGTGCACCAAAAATGGAAAATATTAATTAGCAAATTTCTCATAGTTTGTTTAAGAAAAAAGTATTACAGACTACTTGAAAGCTGCTCCTTTCTCTGTATTTACTCCAATATGCAGAGGAAAATTGCTGGTAGTGTAAGAAAGTATTGGGGAAGATTAGATATCTAGCCTTGGGGAGTGTAGATGAGCATGCTTTTAATTGATTGCAATATTCAGGGAAACATTCCTCAAAGAAAATTAATTTCAGAGCAGCGTATTTTGACAAGCACAAGTGCCAATTTAAAAATCTGTGATCAACTTAAAATAGGTTTTGAAGACAACAAAGAACTGGTTCTAATAGTGTAAGGAATGAACACTGTCTTTAAAGCATATTTTCTCTGGAATTGATTTACATAGGATAAAGAAATCCCCCCAACCTTTCAACCTGTTTCTATAGAATTCTGAGGGGCAAATTTTAGTCTCAGGTTACGTGGCTGTGAATAGAGTAGTTCCTTTGAAGACAGCAAAGTTACCTCCAACATATACTGGTGTAATTGAGAACACAATTGAGCATACAAAGCTCAGGTTTGAAGGAAAAAACCAATTGGTTTCAAACTGGGAACACTAAGGGACTGCTTGCTAGGCAGGCTAATCAGTGGCACCTCAAGCATGGCGTGGAATTTTAAAATGTTCATTAATGTTATGTTGCTTTTTTATTCTCTCTCCCTCATGTATTTCAGCTTTTTCTTTTCTAATTGACACACATGGATTTCAATCCAGCTTTGCAGGCTTGTATTAATCTCACATACAGAACATAGAGATGGGAGCTTGTCTAGCATGCAGTTTCAATCTCCCCTCTGCCAGTTTAAACCCATTGCCCCTTGTCCTATCATTGCAAGACCTTGTCAATAGTCCCTCCCCAGCCTTCCTGTAGGCCCCCTTCAGATACTGGAAGGCTACTCTAAGGTCTCCTTGAAGCCGTCTCTTCTCCAGACTGAAGAGCCCCAACTCTGGTAGCCTGTCCTCATAGCAGAGCTAAATAATGTAGACCAAGTAATGTGTTTGCAGAACTCTTTCATTCTTATTTTTAAGCAGTATCCATAAATACGTGAATTTTATAAATTTATTCAAAAAAATAACTATTATGTATTTGCTAAGAATTGGCATATGCCTGACACTAACACTGAAGATGTTGTTTCTCATGAATATTCAATCTTCGTGCACATAGAAGAGACAGTATGCACTGCAACATTGAAGGGGATGTATTGCATAGGCTTAAACAATCAAGGAAAGGAAAGGGTAGGCCAGAGCAGGGTGGAAACCTGCAATAAAGATCTTTGAAATCTGAATTTATTCATTGCTATCAGTGGACAGCAGTCCATGCATGATAGGTGAGGGACCATGAGCACAAGAGGACTGCACACTTGAGATACTGAGGTATTTTGGCTGCTAAAGGTGTTGCAAAATCCTAGTTCGATTTCTAGCTGCATCAAAGACCCAAACACTTATTTATTTTGTTCTATCTCTAAGATATAAATTAGATGTTTTTTTTTGGGGGTTTTTTTTTTTTGGTTTTTTTTTTTTTTTTTTTTTTTTTGTGGTAGTGATCTTTTCGGTGTTGGACCTGTATTAAGTACAAGCTAAGTCCTACTAAATTGCATAATTGCCATTCTTCCTAATAAACAGCTATGACCTTTTTTCTGTTGGGTTGTTGCGTGTACTTCCAACCCCATATCCACACCAATTGCAGTGGTTTGTGGAAGGTAGGGAATATTCTGTTCATATCCATGACAAAACAATATTAGGCTAGATGTCAGGAGGAAGTTCTTTCCAGTGAGGGTGGTGAGACACTGGCACAGGTTGCCCAGGGAGGTTGTGGCTGCTCTCTCCCTGGAGGTGTTCAAGGCCAGGTTGGACGAGGCCTTGAGTGACCTGTACTAGTGGGAGGTGTCCCTGCCTATGGCAGGGGGTTGGAACTAGATGATCTTTGAGGTCCTGTCCAACCTTATGATTCTATGATTCTATGGCTATTTTCTAGATTCAGAACTAAATTATGCCTAAATGATTCAGGCCAGTGAAACATGAACAACAGACTGTAAAAATGCACGCATCTAATTCAAGATCACATAGCCGGTTACTGAGTGACCTGGGAGTTGTGTTAATGTATTTTGACCAGAATTCAGCTGAAATGCTGACATTTTTAACAACAGGAAAAGCAAACCTGTCCTTCCTGAAGTTTCTGGAAAAGGCAAATAAAAAGATTTGAGAACACAGCTGAGATGAAAAATCTGACCAGAAATTGTCAAAACATTTTCAAGTAGTTGAAAGTTATTCGCTACTCATTTTGATCTCGTAAACTGTTCCATTTTATATGCTTTTTTTTTTTCTTTTCAATCTGATGTAGGTTTGGGAGTTCCCCGCCCCCCACACTTTGTAAAATGACCCAGGCTAAAACTCAGCCAGCTGGAAGTTTAGATGAAGCTCTATTTACAGCTCAGCACAATGTACAAGCAAATATATACACAATAGACAGGAATATTTACAGAAATATACAAGGTAAAGATAATACAGAAACACAACACCCCTCCCAGAAATCAGAGACCCCAGGAGGGGCTCCCAACCACCCTTCCACCTTCTTCCCACCCCTATACCTTACCCCAAGGTTTTGAGGATAAGCTGGAGGGGATTAGAAGGAAAGTGGTTAATGAATTTAATCAGCAGAGAGGAGAAGTTCAGAAGCTCTAGACAGCCCCAGACGCTGTGCCCGACAGACTGCGACAAGCCCGACTGACTTATCTTTTGTTTTGAGTACTTATTCCTAAACATCTCAGCAAGCCTATGAGTGAAGTAGACATCACCATTGTTTCCTTTTCACAGCCTATAATATAATTTTCTCTATTAAAATATTCCAATTAGCCTTAAACCAGCACACAATCCAATGGGACCAAAGAAATTTCGTAAGGTGAGCAAGCAATAAAAGACATCTTGACCTTGATCCTCAAAGCTGCATTTTATTAAAAGTATCAATTGTCTTTTCTGATTAATACATTCTTAAAGTAAATAACACATAAATTACATTTTGATTTAGGAAAGAACAAACTCTGTGCTCATTTGAAATTCAGAAAACACACAGATTATGCTTTCAGGTGGCAAAAACTCCAGGGTTCTCTGACTGTCTTTTGTGTTACACAGTCTTGTAGAGTGCTGAGGGCTGACAGATGCTTATCAAACATTCATGTAAACACTGTTATCCAAGCTGTGCTCTCTGGTACTGGCTTCACACAAGGTGGTCAGCATGAATCATAATTAAAGGAGGGCCAAGGGTAGAAATGTCATGGCACCAGCCCTTGTTATATTAGGAGATACACAAAGTGTTTACTCCAGTAAAGAATGATAGTGCTAGAAAAAAAAACCATAGAAGGCTACAGAAATTAACGATTAAGAGTGAGGTTTTAGAAATTGCTCACACATTTTGGAGTATATGTATCCAAAACCCAGTTTCTCCCAAACTACTTTTTTTTTTTTTTTTTCAGATGATCACCCAAAGTGTTTAGATAAAAAGCCCCCTTTGCACTCCAATGTCTGAATTTAGACATTTGGATCATACTGATTATTATTACACATTTTAAAATGAACACTAATTCAGATTGTCACACAGAATCACAGAATGTTAGGAAGTTGGAAGGGACCTTGAAAGATCACCTAGTCCAACCCCCCTACCAGTCACCTGGAGTAGATCACACAGGAACACATCCTGGCAGGTTTTGAATGTCTCCAGTGAAGGCAACTTTGCAATGCTTTCATCTACATGCCAAAAGATAGGAGATAAATTATAATGAGAGAGGGTGAATTGTATAGTTTAAAGAAGAAAAGAGTAAGGAGGCATATTATGACACGAATTCTTAACTTTCAGGAAGAGGTCAATAGATGACTTCAGTTTAAAAAGCTCTAACAGTAGGTGATCACTTCATCTGAATACCTTACAACCAAACATGTCATGAAGATTCAAATAATTTCCAGGAGAGGTGGATATTAGCTTCTCAAAAGTTTATTCACTTTTTGTCTCATTTGCTTTCTCTCATCAGATGAAACAAGCAGTTCAACCAAAGTCAGTATGTGAACACACCAATTGGTGGCATTGCTTTGGCTGAAAAACAGAGAGGAAATGGGTGTAAAAAATATTCAATACTCAGTGTCTAAAAACATGGCACTAGTTATTACCTATAGTGTGAATTTATTCCTAGTGTAGTCTCTCTTCAGAAAAGCAGGGAAGTGGTAGAATAGTGTCTCTAATTGAAAACCCATGAATGTTCCCTCCTTTCTGTGTCCTACACCAAATTGAAATCAGCTGGCTTCTCACTTTAGTCTCATAATTTATGAAGTAAGCATCAATCAGCTCTGCTAAAGATCTTTGTAAGGGAGAGTTGTTAAAAAGTCAATTTATTCTCCTTGATTCTGCCCTGCTACTCTCTGCTGATCTTGCAAGAAAGAGTTTTCAAATCCAGATAATTTTAATGAATACTTCTATTTAATCAGATCTGGTCTCAAGCTATCTGCTCATCTGCCATAGCTGACCACAGTGTAATTAGACACTGGGAACTTCAGTTGTCCCTTCTTAAAAGAATCTAATTTGGTAACATAAGTGAAACAGTCTCATTACTCAAGGACCAGGTTTGTGGTTTGCCTTCCCATCATTTTCTCAGCAGAATATTTACAATATGAACAATCTTTTCATTTTACTGTATGTGACAGTTCTTGCTATTTATACATGCACTTTTTTTAACAAGGTCAAGTGCAAGATCCTGCACCTGCATAGGCACAATCCCAAGCACAAATCCAGGCTGAGTGGTGAATGGCTGAGAGCAGCCCTGAGGAAAAGGACCTGGGGGTCTGGGGTGATGAAAAGCTCAACATGAGCCTGCAGTGTGTGCATGCAGCCCAGAAGCAGTGGAGTCCTGGGCTGCATCAAGAGCAGTGTGGGCAGCAGGGCAAGGGAGGGGATTCTGCACCTTTACTCTGCTCTTGTCAGACCCCAACTGGAGTACTATGTACAGTTCTGGAACCCCCAGCACAGGAAGGACATGGAAGTGTTGGAGTGGGTCCAGAGGAGGCCATGAAGATGCTCAGAGGGCTGCAGCAGCTCTCCTATGAGGACAGGCTGAGAGAGTTGGGGTTCTGCAGCCTGGAGAAGAGAAGGCTTCCAGGAGACCTTAGAGTAACCTTCCAGTATCTGAGGGGGTCCTACAGGAAGGCTGGGGAGGGACAGTTGACAAGGTCTTGTAATGACAGGACTAGGGACAATGGGTTTAAACTGGCAGAGGGGAGATTGAAACTGCATGTTAGGAGGAAATTCTTTACAGTGAGTTTGATGAGGCACTGGAACAGGTTGCCCAAGGAGGTTGTGGCTGCTCCCTCCCTGGAGGTGTTCAAGGCCAGGCTGGACGAGGCCTTGAGTGACCTGTGCTAGTGGGAGGTGTCCCTGTCTATGGCAGGGGCTTGGAACTAGATGATCTTTGAGGTCCCTTCCAACCTTACCATTCTATGATTCTATGAACATGTTGAAAACTAAGAAGCTAGCACAGCCCTCTTAACAGAGTCAGGCTTATGCATAACAGCAGCAAAGCATTTCGATGTCATCAAATGACACCAATTTACAGACAAGTCTAAATGTGAACAAAATAGAGGTGGCAAAATACAAGCAGATATGTTGCTGTGTGGGTGCACACTGATAATTATACATTAAAGTGCACCTTTGATAACTGTTCATGCAAAATGGCAAAGCCCCTCATGAACTGAGTGAGTACATATGCTGACATTAGCAAAACTGCTACACTGCTTTGCTTATTTCCACACAGATCATTCCAAAAGCATTTTCTCATCATATTTTTTCCTTGTAGAGTAGAATCTCATTATCCCTATACATCATATTGATTAGAAAATGCAGATGTTTTCTGTGTATGCTTCACATTTAACCTCCAAGGAGGTTACTGTTTAAATTGATTTCACTTTGAGACGAAAATATTCTTTTCAAGCAAGACAATGCCTTTAGAAAAAGCAGTATCTCTCTATTAAAAAGTTTTAATTAGAAGAATGACTGTGAAGTCAATTCCTTCTTGTGGTACTAGAAGGAGTCCCAAGAGATCTTTCTTTTTTGCAATGACAGTGTTCATTTATTCTGCTGATTAAGATAAATGAGCTCCACCCATCTACTGAAGACATTGGGAATTTTAGTCGAGATCCTCCTTTGTTCTCTACTTGTGTGAATAACCTGATGAAAAGCACAGGCATTTAGTGGAGCCTTTCTTACTGGTGTCTATGTGTCCCATGACACTTAAAAGATGGGTTTTACTGTTTATCCAATCACAAGTTTTGTGCTCTTATATCACAATGCAGTGTGCTGCATACCTGTTACTTGCAGTTATTGGCTAAAAAGTTTTACAAACTAGTTAAGGACAATTTTACTGCAGCTGACACAGCACATATTCCTATTTACATAGTATGTTACTTGGACTTTTAGACTTCTTTTGTAACCTTCAACCTCCATTTCTTTTGAAATGAGAAGATTAAATTTCAATAAGGTGACCTCATTAATGTTTATACATATGGGAGAGGTGAGTGTCAGGAGGATGGAACCCAGCTTGTCTCAGAGATGCTCAGTGATAGGACAAGGGGCAATGAGTGCAGGCTGGAGCAGAAGAGGTTCCATGTGAACATAAGGAAAAACTTTCTTACTGTGAGGGTGATAAAACACTGGAAAGGGCTGCCCAGAGAGGTTGTGGAGTCTCTTTCTCTGTAGACATTTGTGCCTGGATGTGTTCCTGTTTGACCTACTTTAGGTGATCCTGCTCTGACTGGATGATCTTTTGAGATCACTTCCAGCCTGTAACGTTCTGTAATTCTGTGTCATTCTGTGACATGAACTATCATATGTCAAGGAAATTGCAAAATGAGGGAGCAATGAATGAGTGGAAGCAGACCAATCTTTTTACCTTGGTATGGGACACACTAAAAAAGTCAATAAAGCTTTGATGTACACAGTACTTGAAGGATAAGTAAAAAAATCAAGTGAGAAAAGTGTAAAAGTTTGTTAAGAAATAAATAAATTTGGAGGCATAAGACTGTGACAAAGAATCAGTCTGCTTATTTTTATCAAGAAGATTGCAGAGTGACTTAATTATAGTATATAACCAGAATCACATGAGTGACTGCCTAGTAAACAGCTATTAAACCTTGCAGGGAAATGCAAAACAAGAACCAGCTACTGGAAACTGAAACCAGAGAAATTAAAAACATATTAGGCAGATCTATATTAAATTAAAAAAAAAAAAAGAAAGGAGAATGACTAACCATGCAAGAAAGCTACCAAAAGAGATGTCAGTGTCATCATCTCTTGCTAAGGTCTTGCTATACATGATGGTATAGAGAATAAGTCTTGTTCCAGAGAATAAGCTGCTGAGGGAACTGGGACTGGTTAGTTTGAGGAAGAAGAGGCTGAGGGGAGACCTTATTGCCCTCTACAACTACCTGAAAGGGCAATAGAGAGAGGTAGGTGCCAGTCTCGCAGGTGATAGAATGAAAGGGAATGACCTCAAGCTGCACCAGGAGAGGCTTAGGCTGGACATTAAGAACAACTTTTTCCCAGCAAGAGTGCTCAGGCATTGGAATTGGCTGTCCAGAGAGGTGGTTGAGTCATCATCCCTGGATGTGTTTAAAGGCTGTTCATATGTGGTGCTTAGAGATATGTTTTAGTGGTGAACTTGGTAGAGTAGGATTAATGGTTGGACTTGATGATCTCAAGGGTCTCTTCCAATCTGAATGAGATTCTATGATTCTGTGGTAAAACTTCTGTGACTGAGTTCATTGTCAATGTAATGGGATAAAATGTAATGTAGTAATACAGATTTAATTGTGTTTTTCATCTTTGAAACCTATTAAACTGTGTATAACTGGAGCTACTTTGGAATGCATGACATAACTGTAAGTAGCACCACGCACTTTATTTTAATGATTCTGTAAATTTCATTAGATATTCCTAATCATTTCTCAGGGAGAACTATCAGAGAGTTCCCAAGTGAATATGCTATTGAGGTGGAAAAGATTATTTTCAGTTGTAGACATTGCCTCTAAGCCAAAGGAAAACCTCCTCCGATTGGCTACTTCAGCGCTGTATATTTGGAGATTTTGATGATTAGAAAAACTTGTTTATGGATACAAGATATCAAAGAAATATAGTAGCTGAGATGTCCAGTGGTAGATTTTTTTCTTGTCCAGAAATGCCAAACATTTGAATGATCAGTCAGTATTTGGCTTTGAATGTAAAGCTTTGAAATGACCTACTGGGAGGTAACTTGCATGGCAGCCAGCAATGTGTCAACAGGTTACAGGGGTGGCTTTATGCAATCATTCATAACAGTGTGCTTAATTTCAACCCATTTCTTTACTGCTGTTGCTATTTTTCCTTATCCTCCAATGAGCTGAAACCCACAACAGTTGAAATTGTAATTATTGTTTTATGTGAGCTAATCTTTCTTTTCTAATTTTGGTAGTTTCTAAGAACAAAACTTAAATCTCCTTTGAATAACTTCATCACTCACATTCTCCACTGTATGATCTACTATGGCTACTCTTTCTCCCATTTAACACATGGCAGACATTAACATCTTGTATTTATTTATGTGGAAAGAGCCTTACCATTTCAACCCAACTGTTTACAATCATGTTCTCTGTTCTGATGTGGGGTATAGCACAGGTGTACAGTAAAACCAGATTTAATGTAAAACCATCAAAATGTCTCTGTCAGTGAATTACTTGATCTAGTTAATTAGCTGACATCACTGTATTTGAAGTAAATGGATTGATTCTATCCTATCAAATGTGTCTGAAGTCATTACCACATGAAGGCAGATTCTCAGGTTTTGCAGGTAAGATGGAATGGAGAGCTTAGCTTTCCACCTGTGTATGCAATAGATTTTCACCTGTTATGAAATCTGCTGTCTATTTGAATATGTGCCACCATGACTGCCTGCATGTAAACCACCACACTGAAATACTCCTTTCAGAGCATTTTAAATGAACCATTGTTCTTCCAGCTTTGAAGCAGCAAATGGTTGTTTTACATTGGTGATAATAATGCACTTCATCAGCATATCTCTGTAGCATCTTCTGTGTAATCTGGTACATTTTTATGCAGTGCATATGAAATGGGTTTATGTTTTACTTCTGCTCTCTGCATGTAAAGCTATTAAAGCCTGCCTATACTCTTCTTCAATGCCATCTGTAAAGGAACTTAATGTCTTCTGTCTTGACCTGTATTATAGAGATCCTTTTATGCTGCAGGTATGTAATTCTTTCAAAGAGACCATCCAGTAATTTGTGACTTGATACCATAATGCACTTCTCTAAAAGAATTGCAGGGCTGAGAGAAATTTATTATGTAATTATGGGGAAATGTAACAGTCAGGCTGACTACTACTGAGAGTGCTCTTGCCTTTCAAGTAAAGAGAAAGCTTTGCAAGTTCAAATGTGCAGCAAGACTGTACACCTCACATCCACTTCTGTCTGAACCATGAACTAGAGAGCTTCCCTTTCAGTAGCTTTTTTTTTTTTTCTCTTTTTTTTTTTTTTTTTCTTTTTCTTTACTTTATTTCTTTTAGGGCTTTGAATTGTATCTATGAGATTGAAAATACCTGCCTTTGAGTTGGGACTGATATATTTTCTCTTACATTCTGTAAGTGCAGTAAGGTGAAACAGCTGATGTGATGTCTTATCCCTCTAGCTATGGTGATCGTGCTGAGATATTACTGTTTCAGCTCTATCTATCCATTTTCTCAGCTTTGTAGAAATGTTAATATGTTCAGAAATGTGTTTCACTTTAGCTGGAAAAAATACATATTTTGGATGTTGTACTCATCCAGGAAGTGATGGTCTCCTAGAGAAACTAGAGAACTAGCTATCAGATTTGGGTTCTGGGCCATACCTTGGACATTATGTGGAAACCATAAATGGGTCTCTGATTGCTGGGGCTGGGGACTGCTGCTGGTCTGATTGCCACAAGTGGTCTAACTACCCAGCAGAGCAGACTGCAAGACTACAGGATGTCCCAGCCTGTTAAAAGCAGGGTATGCATGTTCACTTCTTGGGACAGCTCCACTAATGCTCATTCCATGATTCCTGCACAGTAGTTCTACACTGTATCATGTATGCATACCCTGAGAGCAGTGAGATATACAAAATGACAAAACATTAAGTATGTATATATATATATATTTGAAACATGTCCTGAATTGCAGTATACTTTGGGGATGCTTTTGATTGAATATCAATCCACTGATAAACATCCATTGCTCAAAACCAATTATTCTGCAAATAAGGCTTATTTATGTGCAGTATATTTTCAGTGACAAGACATTTTGCTGTCTATTTCAACTTCCCATTTTGATATCTCTGACAGGAACCATTTAATGAGCTAATTTGTCCAAGTTCACACAGAAAAACAATGAAAAACTTTGAAAACTGATTTATTTATCTGTACTGTAAATGTAAGATTGAACAGGCTGCTCAGGGGGATTGTGGAGTCTCCTTTGGAGAGATTCAAGACCTGCCTGAATGCATTCCAGTGTGATCTGGTATAGGTGATCCTGCTCTGGCAGGGGAGTTGGACTGGATGATCTTTTGAGGCCCCTTCTAGCCCCTAACCATCTATGATTCTATGTGTAATTCTGTGATATTTAGCTTTTCCCTCTTTCTTCCAACTGAAACAGTCTTTCTAATAGCTACAGTGTTAAGAGTTGCACTAAGCAAACATGTTGGTTAATGTTTTTGATATTGCTGGTCCCACATTTTCACCCAAGTGTATTTCAGCCAAATATGTACATAAATATGAGTAGCTTTACTTTATCTGTTGGACAGGATACATCTTCTAGCTTTGTACTTCCATATGTGAAAAGAATCTCCAGGTGTGTTTGGTGCATAAATTAAGAGAAACTGTTACCACAAGTATCACAGTATCACAGTATCACAGTATCACCAAGGTTGGAAGAGACCTCAGAGATCATCAAGTCCAACCCATTACCACAGACCTCAAGACTAGACCATGGCACCAAGTGCCACGTCCAAACCTGCCTTGAACACCTCCAGGGACGGTGACTCCACCACCTCCCTGGGCAGCCCATTCCAGTGGGGAATGACTCTCTCAGTGAAGAACTTTCTCCTCACCTCCAGCCTAAACCTCCCCTGGCACAGCTTGAGACTGTGTCCTCTTGTTCTGGTGCTGGTTGTCTGAGAGAAGAAAGCAACCTGAGTATCTCTAGTCTCTCTAGTGTGAATAGGAAATAGAGTTTATGTTCAAAGCACAGTACAAATTGAATAGGAAATACAGTGTATGTTCAAAGCACAGTACAAATTCATGTGCTGAAGTATGTTCTCATTTTTTGGGGGCATGTAGATCAATATAATAGAAAGATATTTCTACCCAAGCATGCATTTGGAGAAAAATGCTCTTCACTGCAGGTTGCCCATGGAGGTTGTGGCTACTTCCTCCCTGCAGGTGTTCAAGGCCAGGTTGGACAAGCCCTTGAGTGACCTGTACTAGTGTGAGGTGTCCCTGCCTATGGCAGGGGGTTGGAACTAGATGATCCTTGAGGTCCCTTCCAACCTTATCATTCTATGATTCTATATTTTGTTTGAGTCCTGATCCTTAGTCTCCTCATTTCTCATTTCCATTAATTTCAAACTGACAATTTGAGAAAGGACTCAAGGAGATATTCAAAGCGAGGCTCAACAGGGCTCTGGGCAACCTGGTCTAGTTGAGGATGCCCCTGCTGACTACAGAGAAAGTTGGACTAGATGGCCTTCAGAGATCCCTTTCAATCCAGACCATTCTATGATTCTATAGTGAAAGAAAAATTCACTATAGATGAATACTTTCTAAACTAGGATAATCCAAATCCACAGATGCAATAGCTGAGTAACTGTAAAATCAATCTGAAGTTACACTGTTGTTGATGTTTGTTAGATGTTTGTTTACACTTCACTTGTGGCTGTTATCTAAATAAATAGCCCACGTGAAGATACTTGTTCAAAACATTTATTGGTACAGGTGTAATTGAGGATGAATTTCAGTTTACTCGCTTGCCTGTAAAATGTTTGACTAAAATGTTTATTTAATATCCTTTATAAACCACATACACTGGTTTTGAGAAGGAAGTTCATAAATCAAAGCAGATTAAATGGGAAATTTCAGGCATTCATTTCACTGAAACATCACACACTGCTCTGAAATTTTAGCATGTATCACTTTAAAGTGGTTTGAGATGGATTCTTAATCTGCATAAACTGAGGACAGCACTCAATTGCCTCTTTTGATACTTTTGGGAACTTATTGTGAAAGAAATAGGATGTACTAGGGAAAAGCACTGTTGAAGCTGGTTAAATGTTCCTAAAAATTTACACAGTATCTCNTTGCCCTTCTCTGGACATGCTCAAGCACCTCAATGTCCTTCTTAAATTGAGGGGCCCAAATTTAAATTTGAATGTTAAACCTACAGTCTGGTTATCCTCCCTGTTCTTATGCTGCTGGTTGAATTGAAAGTGATGTTTTTTTGCTAACATTGACTATAACTTTTAAATTTCAGCTAAACCAAAAGCTATTCTTTGGAAACAGAAGAAAAAATATTTATCTTTATGGAAGAAACCATATCATTTGGATGAAGAAACCTAATGTTTCTGGGTTTTAAGCAAAGAGGAGCTGAAGTAATAGATCAACACGAGGTCAGTGACCTGTTTTGTTATTGGTGTGACAGACACCTGCCTTTGGCTGACTTACAAACTCCCAAAAAGAAATGTTTGCACAAGGTAAATATAGGGTTCTGTGTGGCTGCCAATGTATTCTCAGAAGATGCCATCTGCATTGAGCATGTGGCAGCACAAAGAGACTCTTTGCAGATTCCAGGGTCCACTGAGGTTATGGGCACACAAACCACAATGAAGAAGGCCTCCTCCTGAGCGTGGAACTGTGTGCTTGCTGTTTCCCAGTGACAGCAGCAGAGTGAGAAGATGTAACATGAAAAAAAAATCAAAATATATGTACATCTGCATCCAAAGCTTGAAGAGATAAATGTCTTTCTGACTCAAACAACTTCTACTCTTGTAGGAAAACAGATTTGTGACATTGACTACAGCTACCTTATCTATTCAGTACATTGTAAGGACATTTCTTTTTGTCACTATTGTCCCATACAGTCCTGATTAAGGAGTCACTAAGGTCCAGTGGAGCATTTTGATTTATGACACACATCAAATTGTGAGCTATAAGAAAAATAAATGGACAAAGTAAATTTTATAAATATTTTTTTCTTGATTATAACCTAACCTAATGAGATAATTCTATCTTTCACATGAGCAACATTGCAAGAAAGGAGTGTTTTCAGCAAATGCTGTAATTCAAGGTATCCTATCTATTTTAGATTTGTAGCTTTCCTGATACTCACTTTTTACTGCTGTTTTGTTTCTTGTAGTAAATGCCAACAAAGTACATCCTGAAGTAATTATTAGAAAAGTGATAGCATGATTGCTAGCAGTAGAAATGCCAGAAGTACTGTGTCTTCTAATTTATTTTCCCCTTCAGTTAAATGCTATTATTTCAGCCAGACACGTTGGCACTTTCATGGGGCTGGGAGTTTGCACAGTTAGGATGAATTCCACCAGTTCCATGGTGATGAAAAATGATGCTGTGAGAAAGAAAGCGTTTTACATGATAAAGAAAGAAGCACAGAGAAATTAAACAACTTGCCTAAGGTCACAAAGGAAACTTCTAACAGAGGTGTGAATCAAAGAGAAGTCTTCTGAAAACAATAGAGAACAGTGTAACTGGAAATCTACCTTTTCCCTGCAGTAAGATCCTGCAAGTTTCTATTTTCCTTTCCTCAAAGTAATTGCTCTCTGTCATTTGTGAAATCTGGCATTAAAATAGGTTAATTCAGAATAATTTTAGAATATCCTGGTGTCCCTCTTTTTATGTTAGCTCTTTAATAAGAATAAAAATGAATACTAAATCCAGTCCATTAAAGCAGTGAAGTTGCAGATTCCATAATTCCTTCCTATAGTGCTCACCAACCACTGATCAGCCCAATAACATGTGAGATATTCTACTCTGAGCCTGAAATAAAGGGATTCACAGAATCACAGAATGGTAGGAGCTGAAAGGAACCTCTGGAGATCACATAGTTCAACTGCACTGCTAAAACAGGTTCACCTAGAGCAGGTTACACAGGTATATCCAGGTGTGTTTTGAAAGTATCCAGAGAAGGAGACTCCACAACCTGTTTGGGCAACCTCTTCCAGTGCTCTGTCACCTCAAAATAAAGTTTTTCTTTATGTTTAGATGTGTTCTAGCCTGTGCCTGTTGCCCCTCGCCCTATGACTGGGCGCCACTGAAAAGACTCCAACCTCCTCATCTTCATATCCACCCTTTAGATATTTTTTAGCATTAATAAGATCCCCTCCCAGACTTCTTCAGCTAAAGAGCCCAAGTCTCTAAGCCTTTCCTCAAAGGAGGTGCCATCACCAGGCACTACCCTCTACCCTCAGCAGCAGGGCCAGATTTTCCCTGGTCTTTCTTTTCCTCCTGATGTACTTGAAGAAGCTCTTCTTGTCTTTTATGTAGTTTGCCAGATTTAATTTCAAGAGGGCCTTAATTTTCCTCATTGAATCCCTACATACTCTGGCCATATTTCTGTATTCCCCCCAAGTGACCAGTGTTCTATTCCATATATTGTAATCTTCTTCCATATGGGTTTTTCTAGGAGCTCATTGCTCATTCCCTGAACTGCACATTCCTTCTTTTTCTGGGCTGTGTATATTGCCTGGTTTATCTCCACTATGCTGATCTCAGTTCTGGTTTTGCTTAAATGTTCATATTGCTTTTTCCTCCAAGAAAAAAACTTGTTCATATCCTTTTTCATCAGCCTTAGCTTCCCTTACTTTGCTCTGTTCAGTCTTATTATTGACAGCTTTCCTTGAGCTTAAGGCAGCACTGTACCCCTTGATTCATTCCCATATCCCCTTCCACTGAGCTCCTCAGAGTTCCACCTGCCCACATATATGTTTTTTAATTTTCCTTTACATTGTGGTTCATTTTTTTTTTCCAATTTAACCAAATAGTGCCTCAGCATCTCCTATGATTCTGTGTTTCAACTGCACACCCTTCTTGCAAAATGCAGAAAGACACAAGATCCATGAAAATCAGCAAAAAGACCTGCAGTAATTTAAAATGGCTTTGGATTGAGCCCATTTTAATATTGCATTCACAAAAATATGTCACCTGGTGATAATGTGAACTGAGACTTCACAGCTGCTGCTTCATACAGGAAGCTTGCTCAGCACTTCAAAGCATCATGACTTTACTCTTCATGGGACCACAGAATGGCCTAGTGTGCTGGTTTGAGGCTGATTGGAATATTTTAATGAGAAAAATTAGATTATTGGCTGTGAAAAGAAAACAATGGTGATGTCTACTTCACTCATAGGCTTGCTGAGATGTATAAAAGCAAGGACACAAACATAGATAAGACAGTGTCTCTGTTGGAGTCTGTGTTTCTCTTCTTCTGCTGTAACCCAACTAATCACTCTGCTTCTTACCCCCCTTGCCGATCCTCCAAACTCACCTTGCACATAAGGCAGACTCTGGGATAAGGTAGAGGGGTGGAAAGAAGGTGGAAGGGTGGTTGGGAGCCCCTCCTCTGATTTCTGGGAGGGGAGTTGTGTTTCTGTATTACCTTTAACTTGTATATTTCTGTAAACAGTCCTGTCTATAGTGTATATCTCTGCTTGTACATTGTGCTGAGCTGTAAATAGAGCTTCAGTCCTTAACTTCCAGCTGGCTGAGTCTAGTCTGGGGGATTTTACAAAGTGTGGGGAGGCAGGGAACTCCCAAACCATCACACTTTGAACATGTATATTTGTGTATATAGCTGTAAATATTGTAATACATTGTAAATATCTACTTGTATATTGTGCTAAGCTGTGAATATATAAAGCTTCATTCCTTAACTTCCAGCTGGCTAAATCTAGTCTGGACAATTTCATTGTGTGTGGGGAGCAGGTAACTCCCAAACCATCACACCTAGGTTGGAAGGGACCTCAGAGATCACCTGCTCCAACCTCCCTGCCATGGACAGGGATGCCTCTCAACTAGATTAGGCTGCTCAAGGCCTCATCCAACTTGCCCTGAACACGCCCAGGGAGGAGGTATTTATGTGTATCTCCACAAAAGCACATATTTGACATAGTAGCAGGGAGTTCTGGAAATTCCATTTTTTAAAATGTTTTTAATTCAGAAAAAGTGTGAGTTCAGCTCATTCTCATTTGTGGGCATTCTGGAAGAAGTAGATATCAGCATTAATGATATTACAGTTGTCATTTAGAGATCATATGGAGACCTGAAGAGCAATTCTTAATCATAGTGATGAAAACTAGAGGAGGCAAAGCAGCAGAATTTATCTTTATGCGTTTTAATTAGATGGAAAATAATGTTGGTGTTATTGACAGCTTCCTCCATTGGTTTTGATTAAGGATAAATTATTTTCCACACAAAATGTGAAGCACAGTTAATAAGAGTCTTAATAAACTTTTCAAACTATCCAATTAATTTAGGCAGCAAATGTCTGAATAGGTTAAACTGTACGTGGCAGAATAGCAATGAACATTTTTTTCTCTGACCATTGAAGTGGTCTGATCACCCCTCACAAGCTTTTAAATGGAAGGTGATATTGCCTTCTTTTTTTTCCCCTTTCTGTTATGATTGTTACAGGAAGAAGAAGAATTTCCTGCAAGTTGTGTGAGAAAGAAAGTTGAATAGAAAGCTGAAAGGAGGATAAAGGACAGTTATTAAATTTGTGAACTCTATCAGGGGATAAGAAAATAAACTGTGTGACTGTCTAGAAGTGTATTGGAGTATGACATATCATTTTTATGCAGGTCTCACTGTGATAAAGGTAACACACTGAAGAACACTGCAGTTCCACAAAAGCAGTTAGCACATTCATTGAATATCAAGATGGCCAAAGTGCTTCTCTTTTGTCCTTATCTCATGTTTTTATATGGGGCTCTATCATTCAGGGACTCATGACTGAGCATCAGAATCTCTGCTTCTCCAGCAAGTTTATTACAGGGTTTCTGTTTTATTCCATGCAGGAAGATAATCTCTATCTGATTTTTTTTTTTCCTCCTCTCAGTTTATAGGACTGTATTCCTCTAGGAGTTTTCACACTCTATGTACTCAAGCAAAACAAAATGAATAGAAATGCAAAAAGGAATGAGTTGCAAGCTTACCACTACTGATACACAAGAATACGTTCTGAAACAGGGAGCAAAGGGCTAAAATGAAATGCATTTGAGTGTGAAGACACTGTAGAATTGGTTGTAAAGTCAGAAATTATTTTAGGATGCAGTTAGGCACCAGCACCATCTGTTTGCTACAGAAATAACAAGAGAGAAAGGGAGATGATCATTGGTCAGACAAGAGTATGGCAATATGGCTTGAAGCCCTGACAGGCCTAAGCTGAGCTTGGATAGTCCAGTGTGTGTGCTGTAAAGCCAGATTCCTAGATTTGGCAAGTCCTTGATAGAATTAGGCTTCCCAGTACTGCCTTGTATTCAGAGCATGGGAAAATCAGTGCATCAGTCAGTAAATTGTCTGTCAGATTGTGAAAAATATGGTGTTTATTAAATATTTATGAATGGGTATCTCTGTATGAGGAAAGATTTTGTCCTCCATTTTACTAAAATGTTGGTGGTAGTATTTCCATTGAAATTTATTTTGAAATTTGCTTATCCATGGAGAAATATCAAATTGAATTGTGCACAGCTTGATTTCTGTAGTGGGCATTTTCTACAACAACTACAAACTGTTCATTCCTGTAGGAGATCTAAGGGTGAAAGCAAAATGTTTGTATTGTTCCCCACTGTATTCCAAGAGCCACATTGTCCTTCAAAACATAGTTCAAACTCCAAATGTGCCCACATAGGATACATCTACATTAGTATACAAAGAAGAATGTAGGAAAACTTGACTTTTCTATATGGTTACAGGACCATATACTCGCCCTACATCTTCAGAAGCAAAGGAGTTGATACCAGCTGTTGGTCATAGTTCTGCACTGTGCAGCTGTGCCTCCTAGGCAATGTCCAGTGGATTTTTGTGTGGATATTTCAGACTGTGTTGCTGGCATGGCATAAATCCTGCACACATGTAGAGAGCAAACTGTTGGAAGGTCAGTTCTACATTGCAAGTGGTGTTCTGTAGATGGTGCACTAATGCACAATTTCAGTCTTGGTGTAGCCACCAGGAAAACATTAAAGAGAGCACAGCAGTGTTCTGCAATGCATAGCAAACAAATCCAGGCATAGAGCCATTCCAAAGCACTAGATCATCAGTGAATATGCACACACAGAGACATGTCAGAACTCCCTTCCTACCATGAAATATTGGAGCTCTACTTCTCAGCTGAGTGGGAGATTCTGACTATTTCATCATCAATTCAGCCACCAGGCTTAATACAGCTTCTCTCTTTCTGAAGTATACGTGTATCACATTGCTAACAAACTCCCTTCCAGAGCAAATCAGCTACCTCCCTCCCTAGAAAAATCTTTGCTTTGGTGGAAATTCTCTCTAGGCATCATTCTTGCTAGGCTCTATAGCTCAGTCATAAAGATTTGGCTCTTTAAATTATTTCAAGTCCTTCATGTTCATCCAAGGAGGTCTTGTGCTTACTCTAAAATAGTTCTGTCCTCTATTCCCTTAATTGACAGCTTGCTATTAATTACTTTGAAACATATGTACAGTAAAAGAAAAATAGATTTTAAGCTCAGAGGGACACCATGAGGAGTGTGGAAGAGACCTTGGTGAAGTTTTATATAGTATAGAGATAGCCTACCCAATCTAGTGGAGTTTAGCCTTTGGAAATATGACAACCAGCCTTTATATCATCCACAGCTTATAAACTCAAACTAAGTAATAAGTAATACTACTGTGGTTTTTAAACAAGTCTTACTAAAAAAAAAAAAAAAAAACAAACCATCCATAAATTAAAACTTCCTTTCCTTGATTTCAGTAATATCTATCCACACACATTTTATACACAGAATTATGTTTTCTATTATTTTTGTTCAGCTTTTCAACCAAACTTGAAAATGCCACAGATGAACAACCTTTTTCATTTCTGCTGCATTCCAGCACATGCAATGGATATATATTTTGGGGTTTTTTTTATGACTCCATTTGTTTCTAAGGTCAATTGGCATTGACAATCCAATCCATTTCAAACTGACTTTGCTGACTTATTAAAATATACAGAAAAAGGAAGTCTCTTTGAGGTTCTTCTTTCAGCTACAATTAATTTATGTTTTCTCTACACTAGGATGAAGTTTATAGCATAGAATCATAGAATGGTAAGGTTGGAAGGAGACCTCAAGGATCATCTAGTTCCAACCCCCTGCCATAAGCAGGGACACGCTGTAATGTCACAAAGAAAATGCTGTAGCATGTAACTCAGGATGATGATCAAGTTGTATCCTACTATCCTGCACTTGGAGAGAACAAATTAATACATAGAAAAGTTGAATCACAAAGATGAACTTCTTACCTGAGTGGAAGAATAAAATGAATTATTTGGATTCATTAATATTAAGCACAAGCATTACTGTATTATGATCTATTAAATTAATCTCTATACTTAATCCAGCAACCCACATTTGTCTTTATATCTTGACCATGACATATCATAGAATCATAGAATGGTAAGGTTGGAAGGAGACCTCAAGGATCATCTAGTTCCAACCCTCTGCCATAGGCAGGGACACCTCCCACTACCACAGGTCACTCAAGGTCTCGTCCAACCTGGCCTTGAACACCTCCAGGGAGGGAGCAGCCACAACCTCCCTGGGCAACCTGTTCCAGTGTCTCACCACCCTCACTGCAAACAACTTCTTCCTAACATCCAGTTTAAGTCTTCCCTCTGCCCGTTTAAACCCATTGCCCCTTGTCCTGTCATTGCAAGACCTTATAAATAGTCCCTCCCCAACCTTCCTGTAGGCTCCCTTCAGATACTGGAAGGCTATATCAAAAGAACAATTTATTTCTTTGCTAGCTTGTACCCTTACTTTCATTTATATACTATGTTATCTGTTTCATAGAATCCTAGAATCATTAAGGTTGAGAAAGATCTTCAAGATCATTGAGTTCAACCATAACTAAACTATAACCTGAAGCACTATGTCTACATGTTTTAGGAACAGCTCCAGGGATGATGACTCCACCATCTCCCTGGGCAGCCTGTTCCAATGTGTTACCAATCTTTCATTAAAGAAATTTTTCCTAATGTCCAATCTAAACCTCTCCTAGCACAACTTAAACCCATTTCCTCTCATCCTATTGTTAGTTAGTTAGGAGAAGGAACCAACATCACCCTCATTACATACTCCTTTCAGATAGCTAGCTGTAGAGACAAGATCTCCCGTTCTTCTCTTCTTCAGACTGAACAATGCCAGCCCCCTCAATGACTCCTCAATGACTCCAAACCCCTCACCAGACTTGTTCTCTGGACACACTCCAGGACCTCAGTGTGTTTCCTATACTGTGGTGTCCAGAACTGAACACAGTATTCAAGCTGTGGACTCACGAGGACTGAATACAGAGGCCCATTTCTTGAACTATTGCATAAACTGTTACACCACAACATATGTCTGGAACATTCTTATGATTTTATTTTTGCTTTGCAGTATTTAGACATTATTTGAGAGGAGTCCAATTGCAGACAGCAGGTGTGACAAATTTAGAAGACATTGAGGTCCATGCTTGTGCTATTTTTCCTTTTTTTGGATAGCTATCACAGTGGGGAAGGCAATGATTAAGTCTCTGCACAGAGAATCCATGGAACATCAACAGAAATTTGTGTGTGGTACCATTCAACTCATTAGTCTGGATGGTACAAGTATATGATAGTATTTGTCATCCTTTGAAATAAAGAGGCAAGAAGTTGCTTATGTTTCTTTAGTGTTTTCAGAATTCTAGGAAATGTACACATAAAAAATCATGGATAGAACTCTGTGAGAGATGCTGACTACAGATGACATTATGTTTCACAAGTACAATAGGTAGCACTGTAAGGCAAGGTTTTCTTTTCACAGTCAGCACTCTTGATAAGATTGGTACTATGTAGCCTGTTTTTTTCATGCTATATTTAGACACACAGAAGAAAATAGCTGAGGAAGAAAGCCATAACAACAAGCACAATGAGTCTGGCATTTGTAAAGCAAATGTTCAGGAAATCAGATGAATTTTCAATTCCCATATGTGCCACAAAAAATTATCTTGAAGAACTCTGGAAATTAACCATCTCTAGACCAGTGCAATGAGCCCACTGAAGTTGCCAGCATTCATCCTTGAAAGGGACTGATATTTCTGGGTGGATTATTCTGCCAGATTTAACTTTATGGAATCATACAATCACAGAATGTCTTAGGTTGGAAGGGACCTTAGAGATCATCTACTCAACCTCCATAACATGCACAGGGATATGTCTTAACTAGACTCAACTGCTTAAGGCCTCATCCAATCTGGGCAACCTATTCCAGAGTCTCACCACCCTCATAGTGAAGAATTTTTTTCCTCAGATCCAGTCTAAACCTACCCTTCTTCAGCTTCAAACCATTCCCCCTTGTCCTATTGCTAGACAGCCTGATGAAAAATCTCTCTCCAGCCTTCCTGTAGGATCTCTTCAGGTATTGGAAGGCAGCTCGAAGGTCCCCCTGGAGTCTTCTCTTCTGTAGGCTGAATAATCACAGCACCCTCAGCTTATGAGAAAGGAATCTAATTTAGGCAGGCGTGATAATTGCTTGGGGGTTAGCAGTTTGCTATTCTTGAAAAGCCAGCCCTCATGGACTGTTAATTAATCAGATTATAAATATTTGGGGTTTGAATACTCAACAGAAAGTTGCATATATTTGTATTGCAATATGCTCTGCATATTAAACATCCTTGGGATAAATTTTCAAGATAGCTTGGACATAATATAACTCTGGCTGTATTTTGAAAATTTCCACATAAACTGCTCGAGGAGATTCTTGCATCTTTACCACATAATACTGTGAAAATTGATGCCAAGTGTATATTGAAGGTGCAGCCATTGAGACCTAAACCCCTGACTGATATTGCAAATTTGAATATGTCTGCAAGTGTTAGCTATGAGAGTAGCAACATAGCACGTGGAGATGATTTGCTACTTAGACATCTAGCAGGCATTTAAGAGTTTCCCAAGTCAAGCTTAAAACTGTTTAAAAAAATTCCAGAGGAAATTTAAGCTTCAGTAAAATTATATTTTCACCAGAAATTATGTATTAATTCAGATCCTAATAAAACCTGAAGCTTCAAATATGCTTTGTAATGATGAGATGTTTAAAAGAAAATATAAAACAAAACCACAAGTCTTTTATTAAGATTAAAAAAAGATTGTCCTCAGAGAAACAGAAAATTCCTTTAAAGTGTTTTCTTGCTGCTGTTGCAGAAGTTTCAATCAGAGTCTGAACTATCATCAGTGCCCCTTTCATTTTAGAGGACCACTGCTCTTTTACTAAGAATCATCACTATATTCCATAGGAGTGGACTACCATAAAGGAAAATACATTAATACAGGTTTCCAATTTCACATCAAAGCTGCATCAATCATATCACTTTTGATGCATTTGCTCTTGATGTTTTATTGCAAATAAATCGATTCCGTCAACAACAACAACAAAATTCCCTCAAAATTTATTAATTCAGAACAATTTCTTCTTTGTTCTGTATAGGTATTATAGTCATTGGACAATGTAAGTAATCCTGTGAAAGATATTACAGATCTAAAAATCATCAAAGCGAAGAAGTTAGTTGGAGTTTCTCCTCTGTTTCTCAACTTACACAATTTCAGATTTATTTGATTATTCATTCCTATATTAAAAATACAGCAGCAGAGATGAGTTGAGAATCACCTGAGACTTTGATGAAAATCACTTAGAAAGCAGTCTTATTATCTTCAGAAAATAAAACCTGAAGCTTCAAATATGCTTTGTCACGATGAGATGTTTAAAAGAAAACACAAAAGCTAATAAAAATAAAGTATTTATTATATCTGTTATGCCCATATGCATTTATCCTTACATACACTTATGTATATTCATATTTATTACAAAATCTCTACATGTGTAGATATAAATTTGAAGGGAAGTTGGGCATTTTATCTTAATGTTAAAAAAAAAAGAAAAAAAAATCACACTTCAAAATATCAACATTTGATGTCAAAAGGGAAAACCACATTTACAACAGGCTTGTGGTACAGTATTTTTCCTATACCTGAAAAATATCTACCTGAAAACAAAGAGGTTACCAGTCCAGATGTGATATGCTCACAACAGGAGGGACTGTTGGACATGCAGGTGGTTTGAAAAACCTTGAGCCTCCACACCTAACTTTCTGATAGCAGCAATTTTACACAAGAAATAAATCCATAGCTGGTGCAATTTGATAATTCTGTGGCAAATGTGGTGAGGTGAATCAGTTGCTATCTGATGCTCTGTATAAGGTATCGCTTAAGTCCTTCACTTTTAGTTTTAATGAACTTTACTGTAGTTAGCAGTGTAAGTTGGTAATGCTTGAAAGATAAAACATGTTCTCAGAAAACAGGAGACTTAGGGAAAATGAATAAAGAAAAACAGAGAATGAAAATGAAAAAGTGAAAATGAAAAAGTGAGAATGAAATGAAAACAAACCAACAAACCAACCTGTAATCCATGCTGGAAGATTATAACAGTATGACACAAACCTCAGAACTAAAGGGAAATATTTTTCTTCATTTTTTTTTTCTCTTTAATTAGGACAATTGCTTAAGGAAATCAAGATTATACCAAGCAATAATTAATTGCAAATTCTGTGCATGAAATGTTTGAGATCAAAATTATTTCCTGTTGGAAAATTTGACTTTTACAGTATGTGGAAGGAGAGGCATGAGTCACAGTAGGAGGGAGAGAGGGAAGAAGAAACAACAAACCCCATAAAAGTAACTTGTTTCAAAATGGAGCTTGATCAATGGATTATGTGATGTGGTTATCTGCTCTAGCACTAGCAAGGGAATGGTCTCAATGACCAACAAAGTCCCTTTACGATCTAATGTTCTGCAGCATCTATCATTTTAAGTTTCTTCAGGGATCACTCCAGTTTCAAGATGATAGCTGTAATTGAACCCTAAGGTGGTAAATATGTTCAGCTACAACAGGATATAGTAAGTCCTTCTGGAGTCCAAGTTGTTCCCAGAGCATGCAAGCTGGAAATTTGCATCCCAAATGATTGATTCTGTTGCATAATTATGGTGATTATATGATTATTTGTCTTTTTTTTTCTTTTAAATCTTTTATTTGCACAGCTACTATCCAAAGCTCTGTTAGTTTTTACTAACTGCAACATACAGGAGAATGTTTCATCTGTGGTCCCAGATTTTAATATGGTTACACCTCTCTCTCTCACCCNATTCTGTGATTCTGTGATGATATACATAAACCATTCATGCCCTGCATCAGGCATGAATGCTTTTCAAGTTGTTTCATGAGCGTGGACTCTGCATGTATAGAGGCTGATGAAACTTGAAATAAACCTGAGAAGCAGCAATCTGAAGCCTTTGTCATATTTGGTGCTAAGTGAGCAGTCTTCCTGAATACCCATCCTAGACAGGATGCCTCATTGCTGCCTGCAACTGAGCATGAAACTCTTATTGTCATCCTCTGGTTGTTGTGTAGAATCTGCAGCTCACCCATCTTAACTTGAAGGTGGGTAGTTAAAAGTTGTTGAGAAAGAGTGGAAAGAAGTACAATGGAAATATTCTCCAGCAGAATGTGTTTTTGTCTAAGAGGGAAACAAAACAAAAACAGAAGTCTTTTATTAAGATAAAAAAAGATTGTCCTCAGAGAAACAGAAAATTCTTTTAAAGTGTTTTCTTGCTGCTGTTGCAGAAGTTTCAATCAGAGTCTGAACTATCATCAGTGCCCCTTTCATTTTAGAGGACCACTGCTCTTTTACTAAGAATCATCACTATATTCCATAGGAGTGGACTACCACAAAGGAAAATACATTAATACAGGTTTCCAATTTCACATCAAAGCTGAGTCAAGCATATGACTTTTGATGCATTTGCTCTTGATGTTTTATTGCAAATAAATCGATTCCATCAACAGCAAAAAAATCCCTCTAAATTTATTAATTCAGAACATTTTCCTCTTTGTTCTGTATAGGTATTATAGTCATTGGACAATGTAAGTAATCCTGTGAAAGATATTACAGATCTAAAAATCATCAAAGCGAAGAAGTTAGTTGGAGTTTCTCCTCTGTTTCTCAACTTACACAATTTCAGATTTATTTGATTATTCATTCCTATATTAAAAATACAGCAGCAGAGATGAGATGAGAATCACCTGGGACTTTGATGAAAATCACTTAGAAAGCAGCCTTATTATCTTCAGAAAACAGCAAGCAAACACTGGAAAGCTGCTTTACAAGCAGTTTCAGATAAACTTATATAGAACCAAGTTTTATGTGGTTGTTGTAAGCTAACCTTGGTTTTAGGAAACACAAAGTAACTCCATCAACATGTGCTAGTTGCTGTTGTCAAATGTCTTGTAAAGCCCTGTATGAATAGTTTGATTTGAAAAGTTCAGATACAGTGAAATTCATTCTTCAGCTGAAAACAGACTCTCCTACACTTCAACCATAATTACATCACCAGACTGCAAAGATAAATGGGATGAATTTCACTTACTGGTTAGGGAGTGCCGTTTTAGACTGGAAATCGAGATACTGTAAATGTTATCTCACAGTTTGCAAAACTTTTTAGCTGTTCCCTGGATAGAATTCCAAATGCTTTAAAAAGAACCAGGATGAATTAACTGGAACAGGCTGCTATGGGGAGTTCTGGAGTCTCCTTCTCTGGAGATATTCGAAACCTGCCTGGACGCGTTCCTGTGTGATCTGCTGTAGGTGACCCTGCTCTGGCAGGGGCGTTGGACTGGGTGATCTTTGGAGGTCCCTTCCAGCCCTTGACATTCTGTGGTTCTGTGAATAAGCAGTCTTCTTTCACTCCAGAAGGTTTGTTTCACCTTCAGTTTTCTATCTGACACGCCGTAACGCATGTTGGGAGGGGGGGACGGGGAGGGAGCGCTTTTTATCTGGAAATTATCAAAGAGAATGCAAGCATAGGTGCAAGGGAATTGAAGAAGTCAATGGTTTCTTGATTATCCTCCATATTTGAAATGGGGAAGCATAACTTGAGAAATATGAGAAGAAAAATCACATTTGGCAAAAAGATAGAAAAGGAATCACAGAGTCACAGAATCACAGGAGCATTCAAGTTGGAAAAGACCCTCAGGATCACCAAGCCCCACTGATATCCCTGTTCTACAAGGTTCACCCTAAAGCATATCTCCAAGCAACACATCCAAATGACTTTTAAACACATCCAGTGTTGATGACTCAACCACCTCCCTGGGCAGTCCACTCCAATGCCCGACCGCTCTTTCCACAAAAAAAATTTTTCCTAATATCCA
>WBNM01015564.1:22247-33837 GCA_013399055.1 Ramphastos sulfuratus | reverse complement strand
GCCTTAAACCAGCACAACTTCATGTCTGGAAGCATTGTTAAGATTGATTACTGCCTATTGGTAATTACATAAGTTGTACTCCAGTATAGATGGAGCAACTTCATTGTCTTCAACTTCATTGTAAAAGCACTGATCTCAAGTGAAAGTAATTGCTTCTATGAAGTGTCCTACAGTCTACTTTCTTGGCATCAACCTAAAAACATCTTGGCAGAGCTGATACAGATGTGCAGGTTTCTCAGTGTATCCCACCTTGTCTCTTGTCAGTGACAGCTACGTCCTTCCTCTGCACTGAACCTGGCTTTGCTGGCAGCTCCCCATCCCTGTCCTCTTGCTGCCTTCTCCCCCAGACAACTCTACCCTGGTAACACAGATAGGCAATGCTGTGGTCTGGATTTCATTTCTTCAGCAGCTCGGTGTGATCTCGTGCACATTCCTAACGCGTTACCGACAGCCCATGTCTCTGAAAGTGCCGTATCAGCTTTCAGTGGCAAAAGCTCAGAGAGGAAACAGGCTGGTTCCTCCATGCACAAACAGCTGGGCAGTTGTAGATGGAATTAATTGCTGATATACACTGCCTGTGTTTTTTCTTCTCTTGTCATTTCCTCTGCAGCTGTGAAAGGCAAGTTTTTTTAGGCTTTGAAAACAGTATGGCCCTCCTCAGCACTGGTGATGCAGAAAGTACTGCAGTATGTATGTTTTTGAGGATTGATGTTCAAAATAAAGGCTCCCTTAAGCTGTAACAACCAGTGCTGTTGATATCCAAATTGTGATGGCACCTTCCAGAAGTAATTGATTTCCAGCTTGGGGGCGGAAAAAATCTTTCAGGAGAGATTTGGCTTTCTGAAGGCAACAATTGGCGTTTTCTGAAGTCAAGCATTGAGAGTAATCTCNAGGGGCAGAATCATCTCCCTTGCCCTGCTGGCCAGAAGCATGGTCTCCCATCTGTAGTCCTGGAGCTATTGCATCAAATGTTGTTTTTAGCCAAATGTGAAACAGTCAAGTTGCTGAAAGTCACATTCTAGGCCAGCAGTTATGGGAAATTTATCATGGGGTTGGAAAATACACATGTTATCAACGGGGCTGCGTGTCTGCCTGGAGGCTTCACCCAGCCCATAACAATGCAAAAACAAACCACCCATCACAAATCAAAAAACCCTGTCAGAAGGCGATTCTGAGTGCTAATGGTGTCAGAAGCTGCAGCATGCTGGGGTTAGTTGTCAAATCAGTGGAAAAATGGGTAGCATCTATTGTTAAAGATAATATTTTGTTAGCTTCCACCCTGTAAACCCCCATTCTGGCCCCCCCCCCCCCCCCCCCGCCCTGTTTATTAAACTGTTCCATCTGCACTTCTGTATTATGGAATTGTAACACCTCACTTACATGGCAGCATAAACCTGTCACTGACTTAGGAACATCTATAAGCTTTTTTGCCTAAATAACCATCAACTATCCTAGAGATTTTACAGATAAAGAGAGATTGCATATTGTATGTTTATAAATAGTCTGAGTAGAATGAATTGTTTGTTTAAAACAAGTGCTAGAGAAAGTCTTAGCAGTTTTAAGACCTGGTTCCTAACTAAACAAATTAACCACCTTGTATTGTGCAATTACTTCTCCCACAAGATGAGTATTTCAAAGGTCCCACTGAAACCCAGGGCCATTATCTGTGGTAAAACGTACTGCACAGGGGAGAGGAAGGAGTGACAGAGGGGAAGAAAAAGTTACACAACTGCTGAAAGGAGCCAGACTTCCAGTCACAGCACCCACATCAGCCTGCAGAGATCTCTGTGACTCCGCTTGCAGCAAAAACAAAGGAGCACATCCTAGTTTAGCTTCTCATGCAAGGGATTTCCGCTGTCAACCTGCCTTTGCCGCGGTTAACACAGCACACAAGTAGGACCAAACCAAGCCTGGTTCACATGGCGTGCAGGAAGTTCAGCTGTAGTAACTCAGCTGTAAATCTGAGCCAGTGAATCAAGTATGCTCAAACTGTGGCTGTTACTTCAAAGACTCAAGGCTGCTTCTTTCAAAGGCTTCTAGTTTTTATAGCGATACAAAAGTTAACTATTACATAAATTGTATGTTATAAACACTTATGTGTGCATAGCTGTATCTTCATATTTTGTTTTAAATATACACGTTTCATAGGCACCCTGTCCTGTATGTGTCATGCTAAGTACTTTTTTGGCAGGTAACAGAAGTTATGGAAACAATTAGAATTCCTGTGTGAGGCTGGATTACTTATTTGTTTGGAAGAGTGGGTGGTGTTTGGGAGAAGGGGGAAAGGAAGATCTGTACTTTGGTTTTAAAGTGTAAAAGCTTTCTGGAGTGTTTTTAGCAGAAGGTCTCTCTGTCAGTTTCTGGTTTGACAGAAAAGTCTGAATGTCAGAGCACAGTTCTGGGTTTTGTACTTGGGTGTATTTTGTTAATAAATATATCAGAAATTATAGGGCTGCAACAATTATAGTTGTTTTTATGTCCAGCAACCACCTATTTCCATTTCAAGATAGTAACAATGTATGAGAACGTCTTAACTGCCCTGTAGTTCAAGAAGTTGCTACAGTTTCTAAACTGGCTGCTTTCTGCTCTGGCTCCACGTTATTACCTAGTTCACTTCAACCTAGTGCCTGTCTACTGAGAGACTAAAAGTAGGCAAAAACTCCAACCAATTTTGAAGAACTGATATAGTAGAAGGGCAATTTAATTTCATTTAACAACTAATATCTCAATCCAGGGAGTATGCAGCTGCATGTTCCTATGGGTTATGTGACAGATGGGTGTCATGATTTGCTTTGCAAACCCGTAAATGACTTTGTGTCTGAATCTTGTAGCTGTGGTTTCTTCCTCCACCCTTTTCTCATGAATAAACTTGAAAAATATTTAGGTCAAGATTTCTCTGGACTTGCCGCATCTGATATCTCTTTCAGATGTGGTCTGTGTGTGTGTATATATATGCACTTCTAAAACAATTTGGAGGTGTGGTGCAATGTGCTTTCTTGGAGGGAGGAGCAGAGTTAGTAAAGATTGCTAATTTTGTTGAGAGGAGCCAACCACACAAAATGCTAATACTGTAGCAGGGAGGAGTCTGTGGGTTCAGTTTGCAGCTCCCTTGAGTTTTACTGATGACTTGGAGCAGAGAAATGGTTGGTCAGTTATGGTGAAATATTGAAAAGATTTTTCTGACAGCTACATATCTCAGCATACTAAAGTCCAGTGTTTTAACCACTATCCTTGCTACATGAAACAGCTACATTCAGAGCAATCTGAAATATGAATTGTATGTGCCTTAGTTGACTAATCAAATACACAGTTTGGCAGTACTGAAGCTCGAGACATCGTTGCATGAACTTTGTGTAAGACTGGGTTCATTCAATAAAAAAAATAAAAGCAGTGTTTAAAAGAGCCTTTTATTTCTGTCATAAAGATGCTTTGTGCTATTGCTCTTGTGGATTTCACAGAATGATTGGGGATGGGATGCTGCAGAAAGTGGTCTTGTATTTTGATTGTTTTCAATTTCAGGCTTGTGTGCTTTTTATCGCCAATGTCATGACACAACTGGTGAGTTACAATTTCTCTGTTTGGATGGGGGTTTCCAGTGCAGTTAATATGGGTATAGTCCATGAGTCAGCTACTCAATTTGCCTTAGTTGTTCTGCATATTAATTTATTTTGAGGAGTTTGATCTGATTTTGCTTCCACTTAAGTCAAGGAGACTGCCAGCCTTGGCAGGGCTGGGCTGAGTCTTGAGCGTACGCTGGCAGCTAAAATGCACACAACCACATCAGGCACAGGGGTGATTTTTGCTGTGCTGGTCATTGAGGTTTTAATTTTGACTCAGTGAAATTAAATATATTTCCCTTACTCTTGTTTTGGGGTAGTGTTGTGTTTGTTTGGTTTGGTTTTCAGTATTTTTTTTTGTTTTGGTTTTTTTTTTTAAGCTGACAATCTTGATTTAATTTGGGAAATACATTTTAACGCATGATTCTGAAATGCAGTACAGCATTAGTCACACAGTTACAGCACTAGCTCCCTATCTCAGTTGTTTTTGTACCAAAGTAGCTCAACTTTGATTGTAAGAATGTGTGATAATGGAACTTTTATCATGTGTGTAAGTAGTAGCAGACTAGATATCCTCCTATACTAGTCATTGCAGTGAGAGATAAAAGTCTGCTCTTATTTAAAGCTATAGCAGAACACATGAAGCAGCCTTCATTAATACACACTACAATGACTCAATCTCTTAAATGACATCACATTCTGATAATAAACACACAACCATGTTTAAGTTGCTTCTGAAGTTCAGGTTTCTGGTGTCCAAAACAAACCAACCCCTCAAAAAGGCAAAGACTCATCTATTTCAAAATGCATAAACTTGAACTGCGGAGAAAAGATGAAGAAAAAGCTTCTGACTTCTATAAGGTTAATCATGCTTCCAACATCTGGAATTTAGAGTTTTCTTAAATTAAGTTTTGCAATGCAGTATTAATCCCAATGTTTTGTGAGGGCATACAGAGCTTAGCCTAGGAGTAGCATTAGTTGGTTTTTTGTGGTGGTGATGTGGGTTTTTTGGGTGTTTCTTCATTGTTTTCACATTCCGGCACTCCATTCTGTTTCCTCGCCTCACTGAGCACTGAAAGGGACATAAATTGACACAACGAGTTTGTGGTGTGGTTTTGTGTTTTTTTTTTTTTTTTTTTCCCCTGACTGATAGGAGGGGAACAGCCTGAAAGATAAACTTTAACCTATAATCCTCTCAACAAATTTGCATTGTTACAGCAGTAAAAATTTGTATTCCAAAACAGTATGCAAGGGACAATGCATTAAGATAAAGAGCATACTTGAAATTATGTTTTCCAGCCTAAAAATAGGAGCTAAGCATCCCACTATCTGATTTGCTTTTCCCTAGTCTTGCTGTAAGACAAGTTCTGAGAATTTTCTCTGGCTTAAACCAACGACATTCTAACCAGGATAGAAGTTGTACAAATTAATGGTAAAACTATTAAATTACTTAAGCTTTCATTGTAGTTTTGGGGTGAGTAGCTTCTCTTGGCAGTCTGTACTGTCTTCAGCATGCTACAATTCAGTTATGCAACCTTGGGAAATTTCTCTCCCACTGAATGCACTCCTCCTTTATTAAGGCTAATGGGAGTCATGTGTTTGTTCCAGTGGGAAAGCAGACCCTTACAAATCTTTCTGGTAAATTTGGTGGAAACAGAGCTCACGTTCATTATTGCTGTGTTCTGGGCAGTTGGGTGTCTCATTAGTGGGGCATTAATGATGTTCAGTACACTTCTTTATTGGACAAGAGGATGTGGTCAAAATATAAAATGTGACTTCTCAATCTTAGAANCTCTCTGGAGATACTCAAAATCCACCTAGATGCGTTCCGGTGTGATCTGGTATAGGAGATCCTGCTCTGGCAGGGGGGGTTGGACTGAATGATCTCTCGAGGTGTCTTCCAACCCCTGACATTCTGCGATTTTGTGACAGCGACGTGCAGAGGGAGTAAACATGGGTTCACAGGGATCCCCAGAGAAGGATCTGCGGGCAGCCAGGGGCGAGAGCCACAGCACCGCTTTGCTGAGCAGATGTTCCTGCGAACCGCCCGCATAGAAAAACAACCCTGCCGAGCTGTGGGGCGGGCCAGCCCCCTGCGAAGCCGAGCCCTTAGCCAACTTCCTGCGACACACTGTGGGAATTCGCTTTTCCCTCAGGAAACTGCGGCTTTAGGTGTTTTATCTCCCGGAGCCAACGGCTAGGGAACAATAGGCCATTAAAACCTCCGCGCTACGCCGGCTGCCGCTGCCCCGTCCGCGCCGCACTGTGCGGGCTGTGCTAAAACGAGAGGCTGGCCTCCGTCAGCGCCACTTTGGTGCCTGGTGAGGGTCGGCTTGTGGGATACCTCCTGTGAAAGCCACAGAAACTTAGAAATCAAGAATGTTCGCAAAGTTAAAGCGGTGTTTTGATGTTTGTTTTTTTCTTTCTTCCTGATACAAAATCTGTCTTCCCTCATTCAGCAGCTCTTAAAACAAAATTATTGCATCACTGATTTGTTTTTCGTGGAGTTTTGTTTTGGGGATTACTTTTTTTTTTGTCGTTGTGTGTAAGAGTGTCTGGAAATGGCTTAACTGCAGGTGAAGTGTCCAATTGCAAGCAAAAAGGCCTGTCTAGTTCTACATGGAGCAGGACAGGCAGGCTTTCACCTCCCATCCACAGTCTTGCCGACCTGATTTTAATCTTGAATGCAGCCCCTGGAGCCGTGGTCCTTCCCGAGGCTGCACATCTGTAAGCAATTAGATACATTGTGCTGTTGATATCTTAGAAATCAGAGTCAAACTGGCTGTACTAGGGAGTTGGTTTAGAGAAGTGAGGATATAGGGGAATACTTTGATTTACAAACAAGACATGCACAAGCAATGTGTGCCCTTATGACTTAAAGGCACATCTTTAAGACTTTTACTTTAAACACTTTCCATACTCTGGTTAAACATTCAAAGCTGCAGAACCAATGTGCATTTTGAAGAAAGTCAGATGGGGATGTAACATTCAGGTGTTTGACAGGAGACTCTGCTTTGTAAAAACAAAACAAGTTTCTTAGTCCCTCAGCTTTCACCTGCACCTCCTTAATGGCCAACAAAGAAACCACTCCCTCTGATGACATTGCAGACTGTCTTGGGTAGAATTTTCCTGCCTCTCTTACTGGAGGAGGAGTCCATCCAGAATTCGAGTTATTTGTAGATAGATTGATCTTTTCACAGTGCAAAATGACAAGGTAATGAAGCTAGCATAGACTTCTGAACCGATGCCTCTATTGCATACGAAGAATTCTACGTATTTTTATTTAGTGTGCTTTTCTCAAATTACACAGTACGAAGAATTGTGCTATTGACTTTCTGGGTAGCTGTCTACTCATTATGTAAATGTATTCTCCAACACCCTGACTGGAAGCCTCCTGGAAGCCTCCCAGTCAGTGTCCTCACTCTGGAGTTCTTGGGCTGCATCTGAGAATCCAGTACTGGAGACTTTGCCATCAGTTAGACAGGGTGGGGTGAGGAGCAAACTGAGCTTTCCATGGAAGAAGAAATTTGTGAGAGTTAGGATGTGCATCTNCCCTGACTGATAGGAGGGGAACAGCCTGAAAGATAAACTTTAACCTATAATCCTCTCAACAAATTTGCATTGTTACAGCAGTAAAAATTTGTATTCCAAAACAGTATGCAAGGGACAATGCATTAAGATAAAGAGCATACTTGAAATTATGTTTTCCAGCCTAAAAATAGGAGCTAAGCATCCCACTATCTGATTTGCTTTTCCCTAGTCTTGCTGTAAGACAAGTTCTGAGAATTTTCTCTGGCTTAAACCAACGACATTCTAACCAGGATAGAAGTTGTACAAATTAATGGTAAAACTATTAAATTACTTAAGCTTTCATTGTAGTTTTGGGGTGAGTAGCTTCTCTTGGCAGTCTGTACTGTCTTCAGCATGCTACAATTCAGTTATGCAACCTTGGGAAATTTCTCTCCCACTGAATGCACTCCTCCTTTATTAAGGCTAATGGGAGTCATGTGTTTGTTCCAGTGGGAAAGCAGACCCTTACAAATCTTTCTGGTAAATTTGGTGGAAACAGAGCTCACGTTCATTATTGCTGTGTTCTGGGCAGTTGGGTGTCTCATTAGTGGGGCATTAATGATGTTCAGTACACTTCTTTATTGGACAAGAGGATGTGGTTAAAATATAAAATGTGACTTCTCAATCTTGGAATTTCCTGTATTGTTGGATTAACTTCTGTCTGTTGTCTTTTCTTACATCCCAAGACTTAAACATTATTACCTGTAACTTGGTAGATGTGATGCTGGGGATGCTCCAACCCTTTTGTCAAGCTGCTCTGCTTTGAGTCCATGCCATGGCTCCTCACTCCCTGGAAACTTAACTGCAGCTCCGTGGCAACTGTTGCATTTTCAATCCTTTTACAATTTAAAGCAGGGAGTAGATCATAAACGTTGAATGTGAGCCAAGCTTTAGCCAGGGGGCAGTCCATGTACTAGCTTTTATGGTGATTAAGGGAATGGAACATCTGTCTTACAAGGAGAGCTGGGGCTCTTAGCTTGGAGAAGAGGAGACTGAGAGGTGACCTCATCAATGTGTATAAATNTCGTTGTGTGTAAGAGTGTCTGGAAATGGCTTAACTGCAGGTGAAGTGTCCAATTGCAAGCAAAAAGGCCTGTCTAGTTCTACATGGAGCAGGACAGGCAGGCTTTCACCTCCCATCCACAGTCTTGCCGACCTGATTTTAATCTTGAATGCAGCCCCTGGAGCCGTGGTCCTTCCCGAGGCTGCACATCTGTAAGCAATTAGATACATTGTGCTGTTGATATCTTAGAAATCAGAGTCAAACTGGCTGTACTAGGGAGTTGGTTTAGAGAAGTGAGGATATAGGGGAATACTTTGATTTACAAACAAGACATGCACAAGCAATGTGTGCCCTTATGACTTAAAGGCACATCTTTAAGACTTTTACTTTAAACACTTTCCATACTCTGGTTAAACATTCAAAGCTGCAGAACCAATGTGCATTTTGAAGAAAGTCAGATGGGGATGTAACATTCAGGTGTTTGACAGGAGACTCTGCTTTGTAAAAACAAAACAAGTTTCTTAGTCCCTCAGCTTTCACCTGCACCTCCTTAATGGCCAACAAAGAAACCACTCCCTCTGATGACATTGCAGACTGTCTTGGGTAGAATTTTCCTGCCTCTCTTACTGGAGGAGGAGTCCATCCAGAATTCGAGTTATTTGTAGATAGATTGATCTTTTCACAGTGCAAAATGACAAGGTAATGAAGCTAGCATAGACTTCTGAACCGATGCCTCTATTGCATACGAAGAATTCTACGTATTTTTATTTAGTGTGCTTTTCTCAAATTACACAGTACGAAGAATTGTGCTATTGACTTTCTGGGTAGCTGTCTACTCATTATGTAAATGTATTCTCCAACACCCTGACTGGAAGCCTCCTGGAAGCCTCCCAGTCAGTGTCCTCACTCTGGAGTTCTTGGGCTGCATCTGAGAATCCAGTACTGGAGACTTTGCCATCAGTTAGACAGGGTGGGGTGAGGAGCAAACTGAGCTTTCCATGGAAGAAGAAATTTGTGAGAGTTAGGATGTGCATCTGTTTGTGGGTTGTGGGGTTTTTGTTGTTTGGTGGTGTGGGTTTTTTTTTAACAGTTGAGGGAAAACAAGAGATGGCAGCAGCTGTGGCCATGTGAGAGAGTGTGTCATGAGCCTGCTGGGCAAGGCATAGTGAAGGGCATTATTCCTCTAGGAGGTTGGCACTGGCCATGGCCCTCCAGAGTTGCCACAAAGGATTTTCTGTTCAACATCTAGTGCAACAAGCACATTCATATGTTTGCAGAGGGTTTCCATGGAAACCAAGTAAACTGTGATGCNTTTTTTTTTAACAGTTGAGGGAAAACAAGAGATGGCAGCAGCTGTGGCCATGTGAGAGAGTGTGTCATGAGCCTGCTGGGCAAGGCATAGTGAAGGGCATTATTCCTCTAGGAGGTTGGCACTGGCCATGGCCCTCCAGAGTTGCCACAAAGGATTTTCTGTTCAACATCTAGTGCAACAAGCACATTCATATGTTTGCAGAGGGTTTCCATGGAAACCAAGTAAACTGTGATGCTAGCAGACAGAGGCAAAGGTTATACTATTGTAGAGGCCCTTTTGTTTTCTCTTAAATGTTTCAGAGCAGCTATATTTCTTAACCAATACCCAGCCTATGAAACAATTTGTTCAGATTTTTCAGGGTTTTTAGGGATTTTTTTTTTTTGACTGTGCATTTGTCATGGTTGCACTGAGGAAGTCAGATGAACTGCAAGAAAAAACAGTGAAAATATGGTGGGAGTTTTGTGGGTTTTGTTGCTGTTTTGGGGTTTTTCACATAGGAATCACTCAAATGTCATAATCTGGATTTTTGAAGTTTTTGTTAGTGGTAAAGATGCAATTGGAGATGGAAGAACAGGACACAAAAGAGAAAAAAAGTCATTCTGTCTCTGCTAGTACAACTCCTAATTCTGTTGAGTGCTTTTATTGCTCAGGCTGAACTGACTCCTTCAGGTCATTGTTAACTGGCACTTGGGGAATTCTGAATGCTCATCTCCTTAGAATTATGTACTGATGCTATTTATGGGTACCAGCTTAAACTTTGGCTAACCTTTAACAATTCACGTTGTCTATTAAACTACAAATTGATTTCCAAACATCTCTATTGCTTCCTTTGTTCGTATTTCAGGAAGTCCTAACACCATGGGCATAAACACAATTTATTTAAATATTGGCTCTTCCATATGATTATCCAAGTTCCTATTTGACTGTCCACATTTGAAACATTGTAATTGTTCAAATATTCAGCTTAATTGTTGTGGGAGGGGTTTTGAAATGATAGAACTCAGCTCTGCTCTCATATCTGGGCTCCTGCTGTATGTCCTGCTTGTTGCTCACCTGTTCTATGACTCTCTGATCTTGCCTGACCACACTATGCATGTGTTCATGCATAGTCTTCTTTCCACTTAATTTTTTTTTAAACTTTATTGTTTAAGCCAAACTTAATACGAAGATAAAACATACCTTACACAATGCAAAAGCTGATATCTCATTAGAAGGGAAAGATGCAGTGTGGTGATGCTGAGGTAGAACAGGGGTACAAGTTGCTCATTCCATCTAATAAATAACTGGGCAATAACTTAAGTCCAGTATAAGTGTACATAATTAATTGAAGTTGTGATCAAGCTTGCAGGACCAGACAGCAATTTAAATTCTCGACTTCCAAGTATTTTGTGTTGCTGCAAAAAGTACAAAACCTTCTTAGGTATATAAGATGCTTCCATTTAATATAGACAAATAACTCAGAGGCATGAATTGCATTTCCAAAAAATGTAGTTTTGAAAGCATTCATAGTTGTGCTGTCACAATGTACAGAGCAGCATTTAATAGCTGCTTTTTCTGTAGTTCCAAATGAGGGCAAAGCAGCTGACTTGTGCCTACTCATCTGGGAAATGGTTTCTAATACAAAATGAAAAGGTGAAATGCACCCTTAGCACACGATAGCTGTTGACTGACTTCTCAGCAGCTGGACTTGCCCATAACCTGCTACACCATGCCAGGAGGGGATGGATTTGTTCACTTTTGTCTCATGTTTTGGTATCTAAATATCAGATGTATAATTATTAAAAGCCTTGTGTCCAGTGCCTCATTAACATGGCAGTTAAAAGTAACTTCAAAATAAACCAGTTGAAATAGCTCCATCCATTGCAGTTTACAAACTGATAGTTTTTCATTGTACAAATGACACTTCGAATATAACATAACCTACCTACAAGTTCCATATGGGGTAACTGTATAGAATCACTCAGATTGGAAAAGACCATCAGGAATAGTGTGGCCAGCAGGAGCAGGGAGGTCATTCTCCCCCTGTACTCTGCACTGGTTAGGCCACACCTTGAGTACTGTGTCCAGTTCTGGGCCCCTCAATTTAAGAAGGACATTGAGGTGCTTGAGCGTGTCCAGAGAAGGGCAACGAGGCTGGTGAGAGGCCTC
>WBNM01015564.1:0-15420 GCA_013399055.1 Ramphastos sulfuratus | reverse complement strand
CTCATAGCAGAGCTGCTTCACCCCTCTGAGTGTCCTCTACAGGACATTAATTCCCAGTAAGTGCTGTGATCACTGATGGATTCTTTGAAATGTGTGATACTGATAATAATTATTACTTTTATTCCAGGCACATGAATGGTTTTGACAGATTCATTGTTGTCATCTATTTTAAAAGGAGTAGCAGAACGTGGTCAGCAAGAGCTAAAATGCATTGGCAGTCTGGTAGAGCCCTTTAGGGTTATGCTTGACCCACAAGCTCTCTGAGGCAGGCTGTGCTGCTGGGAGCTGTGCAGGAGTGTCTGGACCTTCCTGTGGTGCTGTGACCTGCTGGCACACTGGAGTTAGGCACATGTTTATGTGCTTTCTAAGGCAGAACTACTGGTTAAAGATGATTGCTTTAGGTACATTTATACTATACTTCTAAAAATTATTTGGATATATGGTTTATTCTTTACAATATCTAAGTTTCAAGGTGGCACTGGGAAAGAGCCAGTGCTTATATCTTCCTTTGGATTTGCAAAAATTAAAAAAAAAAAAAAAAAAGAAAAAGAAAAAAAAAACCATTTCTAGAAGAGGCTTGATTGAATTCTTGCAGCTCAGGAGCTCCTGCTGCCCATGATTTGGCTGACAGTGGTCATGAGCAAAAGCTGTGCTGGCTGACTCCTATAATAGAGGTCTTCTGCATTCAGACCCTTCTGTTTTTGTAGAAGTCCTGAACATTGTAAGGGAATACAGGTTCAAAAAGCTTGCAACTTGAAAATCTGCATTAATTCATGCTGCTCTGGTCCTTACCAAATCCTCTGGAATGGTGGGGGTGGGAGGTGGGAAAAGAAAGAAAAATGTTAAGGGAGGAGGAACTTATCATGCAGTGCATCTGTGCTTTGTGTGATCATACCTTTTTGCACATGCCATAGGAAGAGTTTTTCTTTTCTCTGGCAGCTCCTGTACATCTCCTTTAGCTTTCTGCTACAGTGAGGACACTTCCCAAACATAAGCCTTGCCTTTGGGTAGAAGCAAGTTATTTCAGCTCAGTGCTCAGATAATTTTTGAGTGATCTTATATCCTGTGTGTGAAGTTTTAACTTAATGTTCCTGTAGAAAAACATCTTCAACCAAGAGAAACTTACATTCTGCATCCATACTGCATCCAGTTCTGGAGCCCCTATTACAAGAGGGATATGGATGTGCTGGAACATGTCCAGAAAAGGGCCATGAGGATGATCNAGGAGTCAATGAGGAGTCAATTAGTCTCATCACAGAACTCATTTTTACAGTGCTTTTTTGTGAACTTCAGTTTAACATAGAAAATGTGAAAGAAAACCAAAGAACATGTGGCTATGAGGTCAGACTGTCATGCTTTTCAGGTCCATTGAGTACAGAAACTATAAATATAGTTTAAAAAATACATTATTAGCTCTTCTGGTGTTTTCACTTGATTTAAGGAGGTGATTTTATATATACGTTAGGGGAGGTTGGGATTTTTTAATTGCCTTGGAAATTATCCCTGTCCATGGACTCCACACTATTTCAGATCAGTCTCCCTGTGTACCCAAGCAGAGGTGACATCTCTCAACACTCTAAATCGCAGAAACATCCAGGTTGGAAAAGACCCTCAGGATCACCAAGTCCAACCAACATCCCTACTGTACAAGGTTCACCCTAAACCCTATCCCCAAGGACCACATCCAAATGGCTTTTAAACACATCCAGGCTTGGTGACTCACCCACCTCCCTGGGCAGCCCATTCCAATGCCTGACCACTCCTGCTGGGAAAAAATTTTTCCTAGTGTCAGGTCTAAACCTACCCAATTGCAGCTTAAGGCCATTGCCTCTTGTTCTATCACTCTTTACCTGTGAGAATAGACCAGCAGCAGCCTCTCCACAATGTCCTTTCAGGTAGCTGTAGACAGCAATGAGGTCTTCTCTCAACCTTCTCTTTTTCAAACTAAAGTTTCAAACTGTATGCATACACTTACTTATGTAAATAAAGCTTACATCCAAGCAACATAGGACTTAGTTTTTAAAATGTTTCTGTTAAATTGCAATGAAACAGGTAGTTATGAAAAAAAAAAAACCTAACAAATAAAAGGAGGATACTGTAACTATCAAAGACAAAGTTTTCTTTTTCTTTTAAAGCAACGAGTTTAGGGAAAGGGGAAAAACAAACCAGTGTGATTATCTGGGGGCCTAACCTCCTTCTCTTAAAGCATGTTTTTTGTGACATGATCTGTTGTTCTTTAACAAGTTCATACTTTTTATTTGCTTGTATCACGCTGTTACAAATAAGTGGGGTGGCAAGCTGTGTCCAACAGTAAAAGAGGATTTGTAGGGAATAATCAACAAGTGCCATGAATCCCCTTGTACCACTCTGACATCTCAGTACTTTGTCGTGTTTCTCATGGTGCAGCCACTCAGTACCTGAGTGCATCATTTTGCCAATGAACTTTGAATCACTTCTCTGTAAAGGTTTTGCATGTGTGACAGAGTTTGTTCTGACTTGAATGTTTTCTAGAAAGAAAGACCTAGGGCTCTTTGGTCTGCTGAAGAGAAGACTTAGAAGGGATCTAATAAATGTTCATAAATATCTGAGGGCTTGGTGTCAAGAGAAGCTCTTTTCAGTTGTGCCCTGTGATAGGACAAGGGATAATGGGTATAAACTACAGCACAGGAGGTTCCACCTCAACACAAGGGGGAATTTCTTTACTGTAAGGGTCACAGGGCAGTGGAAGAGGCTGCCCAGAGAGGTTTGTGGAGTCTTCTTCTCTGGAGACTTTCAAGACCCATCTGGATGTGTTTCTGTGTGACCTGAACTAGATTCTGTGGTCCTACTCTGGCAGGGGGTTGAACTTGATGATCTCTTTCCAGCCCCTAACATCCTGCAATCTTGTGAACAGCATAATATTAAAATGTTCAGACTGTCTGCACAACCATAAAAATTTGTTAGTAAAAAAATGAAAGCATGTAAAGGAGTAAAACAAGGAAGCATTGCTGACTGCTCAAGGGTCATGCAATGCTGTAATGAAAACAGCTCTGTTGCATGCAGCTATTCCTCAGCACAGAAGGTTCAATATTGGGCAAGATGGACCTTGGGTCTGAACTCTAAAGGTTGTTTTATTAAGAGTATACTGGGTAACTCTCATCAGGGGTTCTCTCTATCATTAAAAGTGTCATGCAGCAGTGAGGAAATACGAGAGAGTGCATAATTAAAGTAGTTTGGGCTTACAGGGTTAAGCATACAAGCATACACATGTAAATAGCATCTATGGCCATGTGGTAGACCAGATTGGATACATCAGCTCATCATCCCAGTCTTGGGAATTACCCCTCCCCCCCATTACATGTGCTGCAAAATGTTGGCAGGCTGGCCTGCAAATGTGGAGGTGCAAACTGCACCTGCTACAGGCTGGGTACATTTTAAGGAGCCTTCCTTAGCAGAGAAAATGTTGCATCTTCAAGTAAAGGCATAGCCCTTGTATGCTGACTGTCAGCAACCCACTGCCTTATACTAATTTTTGATGGTAAAGAGAAGATGGCTCAGTTCCAATTTATGCTGAGTAAAATGAGTTGCACATCTTCAGTATCCATGTTGGTTTTAATACTGCACCACATAATCAGGAAAAATAATAATGCTTTACATTTGACACAGAAACAGACACAAGTCTCAAATATAGTCAAGTTCTTATTTCTTAGGAAAAGCATACACTGTTGCCACAGTCTCTTTAATGTGGTGTCTGAGAGGAGATGATGATTATTTTATTAGCTTGCTCTGTTGAAAAGCAGAAGGACTTAATTGAAATACACAGGACTGGATTAGAATATTTGATTTGTAACCAGTTTGGGTTGCAGTATGACAAATTGGTTGGAGCTGCATTGCTACTGGAAGAAGTGGTGTTATACACCTTTATATTGTCACTGTCTTTGTTTCAGCACAGATATTTATGTAGCTATGTAGTTAACTGGCTGGAAGAACTGATCCAGCTGGAAATAATTCCATTAAAAAAAATCCACAGTTAAAAAAAAAAAAACCAAAAACCAAAATCCAAAACCAACAAACCCCAAGCAAACCCTTAAACTTAACCAAAGAGTAGTTTTTCCCACCTACTCCACCATAGAATCATCATAGAATGGTAAGGTTGGAAGGGACCTCAAGGATCATCTAGTTCCAACCCCCTGCCATAGGCAGGGACACCTCCCACTAGTACAGGTCACTCAAGGCCTCCTCCAACCTGGCCTTGAACACCTCCAGGGAGGGAGCAGCCACAACCTCCCTGGGCAACCTGTTCCAGTGTCTCACCACCCTCACTGTAAGGAACTTCTTCCTAAACTGCATGTTAAATCTCCCTTCTGCCAGTTTAAACCTATTGCCCCTCATCCTGTCATTACAAGACCTTGTAAGTAGTCCCTCCCCACCCTTCCTGTAGGCACCCTTCAGATACTGGAAGGCTACAAACATCTGGCATTATGAATCTGAAGTGTTGATTACAGGGAGAAAGACTGAATGGCTGCAAAGGTTGGGAGGTGTGACTGCTGCAGTGCAATTGCTGCCTTGTCAATTTAAGAACACAGTTTAACAGTTTGACTTGAATGCTAGTGTACAGAATCACTGTATGTTAGTAAAATCAGTCAATGTAAATGTGAACAAATGCCACTGATCTAGGGTGGCAGAATGATTTTCAGTTCCACAAACTGCATTTAGAAACTGCTAACATGTGAACATACATTTTACTCATCTTACCAGTGATTGAGACTGATACATGAAACCCACACCCATTAAATGTTAACAAAAAAAAGGAATAAAAAAACCCCAAACCTTTCAACATGTTTTCAGATAGTTATGGTGTTTGATGTCCTGACCACAGGAGAATTATAAAAATAATAATTTTGAGGTATTCTTCAAATATTTTTTTTTTCAGATGGAATTACTCTACTCAATGATGTGTCATTGTTAAGATTTATAGGAGGGACAATGAAAAGTTGACTTTCTAATGCCAGAAGATAGCAATGGTCACCCTTGTCTCAGTCTGTATTCTCTTACATGTTTTTGTGGCCCTCTTAACCATTCTTTCATATTCCTTAGACACATTTTTTTTATGCCAGCTTACTTACATAGCTGACAGTGCTGGCTAAAGCCAAGGCTTTGATCCAGACTGGAACCTGCCTGCTTCATAAGGAGGCTGGAACTGAGATCAAGAGACACCCAGTCTGCTTCCAACAAGTCTCCTGGCAGACAAGATACTGCAGGGGGGGAATAAAGAGCAGACTGTTCCTTAAAAATAAGCAGGCAAGAGCAGAATAACACAACCTGCTCCTCAAAAAAAAAAAAGAAAAAACGCCCCACTGCTCAGATGCAGTATAGCCTGCCTCGAGTGCTCAGACCTGAAATCTGGTTAATGATGCAGTGCGCACACTGCTGGTTTGCAGTGCTGGGAACCCTCAAACAGATGGATTGTACTGCATAGAGAAAATGGAGATGTCTGAAACCAGCCATAAAAAAATCAGCATAAAAGGTAGGTTAATGATTGGTTGCTAGGTGATCTAATAATTTGATGGCTTTTCTGTTTCTTTGTTGTTCTCTTATGGTCATATTTATCTACATTCTGTGCATTTTGATGTGTTTATATCTTTCATATTAGTGCTTTCTGGGATATTCTTTGGCAAGATAGGTTTTTTTGTTTGTTTTCCTTGCATTTGGTCTCTTGCCTTTTTTATTTTTTTTCTTCAGTACTCTTTGTTTTTCTGACCTCATTATTATTTTTGAGCTGCTTTTGTAATTTGACATTGAAAACAGTTATTCCAACAAAAGCAGCACAGCAGGTTACATAGACTTTATGAAGTATCAGATGGGGATACTTAGGACTTAATGCTGCAGATTAAAATCAACAGTTCCAAGTTCCTGGAACAAGCTGGAAGCTTTTGTTCAATAAAACTTTTAAGTAGAGAGATGTGCACCCTCCTGACAGAGCTGGGTGGGCTGTTCTGCTTTCTCTCTGTAGCCCAGTTACGGATATGAAAAGCAGAGCAGAATATAGAGGCCAAACCCATGAGCTGTCGAAGGCATCAAAGCATGACAGGATGTGACCTGTTTTCTTTTGTAGCACTATCAGCTGGTTGTGAACCAGGAGGGCATAACTAGACAGGGGGAAGCAGAGGTTAGATTAACAAGTTACCCTGTAGCAAGAGTTTGCAGCCTCTTTGTCTCACAGGTCCCTAGAATTATTTTCAGCAGGTNTGGGGTCTGACGAGAGCAGAGTAAAGGGGCAGAATCCCCTCCCTTGCCCTGCTGGCCACACTGCTCTTGATGCAGCCCAGGACTCGGTTGCTGTCTGGGCTGCATGTGCACACTGCAGGCTCATGTTGAGCTTTTTCATCAACTCAGACTACTTCTACAGGCTGGCTTGTGCTTCTTAAGTTTCTTTTGCCTCCTAGTTGGAGTAGTTGAAGCATAGCTGAGAAAAACTACTCTTCTGTGTACTTCAAATCTCTTTTTGGCCTGAGAGCAAATGCACATTAGGGCAAATGTGGGCTAAAATGTGTGTCTTAACAAAGCGAGAGTGGTGGCTTTCACCAGGATGAAATCAGATCCTAGTTTAAGTTTGATTTCTCTGTGTATGTTTGTCCTTCTGACTGGTCTGAATATAGCATCTTGTTGCTAGAGGGGTGCATAGTCACTCATCTTCACCTGTACCTCAGTTCTGGAACCACTTATGGAGTATAGCATGTGTAAGAAACATTGGCTAGTAGCCTAGGAAGGTGGTAGCTCACTTTCTGTAAGTCATTAACATCTGTCAAAGAGTTGGAAGCCAAAAGCAGCCTTGCAGCAAAGCTGATTCTTCTTCTAGGTAGGTAGGGAGAATCATCAGTCACAACTCATAGATTTTCGAGATCTGGATTTTCTGTAAGTACTTACTTATATATTGTTGCCAGCCCTGTGCTCAGAAGGAGGTGCAGATTTTTAGATCCCAAAAAGGTGAGTGCATTTGTAACAAGTGTTCTCTTTGGGAAGAAAAAAATAAATTAATGTAAGATGCAAATAAATAATAAAAGAATGGCTGATTCGTTTGACAATTTTCCACCCAAACAGTAGGGAATATATGAAAGTCTGCCTGGCCCAACAGAGCAAGCATTGAACCAGACCTAATCAGAACAACTGGATCCAATACCCTTATTATGTGAAGTGATGGAGGAGGTTTTGTAATACAGTGACTTTAATGTTTTAATCTGGGTGGGTAGAAGTAAGAAACCAGTCTGCAAAGAAAGAAGGAAAAATGAAGTCCAAAGCAAATAGAAAAATCTCTTTTGTGGATTTTAGGTATTGCCAGCCACGTTTGAGTCTTTTTACAGAGGAATGGGCTTTGCTGTCATGGTAAGGCTGAATTGTAAAGTACTGGGCTTGAACTAATTATGTCCTGTAAACCTATAATAATAACACTAAAAGATTTTGAAGTTCAGATGTGCATGTAGTTGGTCCAGCCTACCAAGTGATCAACAGTTGAGCAAGTTCTGGAGCCCCCAGCACAGGAAGGACATGGAACTGTTGGAGAGGGTCCAAAGGAGGCCACGAAGATGATCAGAGGGCTGCAGCAGCTCTGCTATGAGGACAGGCTGAGAGAGTTGGGGCTCTTCAGCCTGGAGAAGAGAAGGCTTCGAGGAGACCTTATAGTAGCCTTCCTGTATCTGAAGAGGGCCTATAGGAAGGCTGGGGAGGGACTATTTACAATGTCTTGCAATGACAGGACAAGGGGCAATGGGTTTAAACTGGCAGAGGGGAGATTGAAACTGGACGTTAGAAAGAAGTTCTTTACAACGAGCGTAGTGAGAAACTGGCACAGGTTGCCCAGGGAGGTTGTGGCTGTTCCCTCTCTGGAGGTGTTCAAGGCCAGGTTGGATGAGGCCTTGATTGACCTGTTCTAGTGGGAGGTGTCCCTGCCTATGGCAGGGGGTTGGAACTAGATGATCCTTGAGGTCCCTTCCAACCTTACCATTCTATGATTCTATAAGTTTGCCACTCAATCTTAGCAGGATTCAGGAGCGGTTTGGAAAAAACAATTGGATAAGGCAGGTCCTGGGAAGAAGTAACAAGAGCAGGAGTCACAGCTTGTCACTTGCAGAGTTCTTGCCATCTGCAATTCTAGACGGCTTTCACTTCCTAGCAGGTGCTAGAAGGTGTCTGTTCTGTCTGAGCTGGAGGTACTTACCCTGATATACATGGAAAACAGTGTAGACTGAGAAAGAAATCTGTCTCTTCATACCTTGTGGCATTTAGCGAGTGAGCTCATGGATTTGTGTCTTCTTATGATGCTTTTTTGTGTGTTGTTTGTTTTTTATTTTTTCCTGCTTAAACACTGATAAATTGGGGAAGTGGGAAGGGGGCCAGGGGGGACAGAGGAGAGTTGTGTGTGGAGATGGGAAGGGAGACATAATGCCTTGTTACATTTATAAGGGTACCTCTTCTAACTTGAACAAATGGAAGCTGAGCTGTGATCATANAAGAAAAGACTGGATGGGGCACTTAGTGCCATGGTCTAGTTGATTGGCTAGAGCTGGGTGATAGGTTGGACTGGGTGATCTTGGAGGTCTTTTCCAACCTGGTTGATTCGTTGATTCTGTGATTCCAGGAGTGATGGTTTTAAACTAAAAGAGGGTAGATTTAGATTAGATATAAGGAAGACATTTTTACAATGAGAGTAGTGAAAAACTGGAACAAGTTGCTCAGACAGGTGCTACATGCCCCATCCCTGGAAACATTCAAGGTCAGGTTGGATGGGACTCTGAACAACCTGATCTAGTTGAAGACATCCTTGCTTACTGGAGAGCAGTTGGATGAGGCAACCTTTACAAGTCCCTTCCAACCCAAACAAATCTGTGATATCCCCATACCCTGTCCAAAGAAGTTTACTGTTATTCTTCAGTGTTCCCAGCTGGAAAAGACAATAGTTCATTCTTTTATAACAACTTAAGATCCTTTTATATTTTAGCAAAGGTTTTTCTAAGTTCTTACTCCCTTGAGGCAAGTTCCTTGTTAAATTCCCAGCACCCCAAAGTTAATTACACATAGCAGGCTTCCTGGTGGGCAGTCAGCAAATGCTGAATGAATTCATACTGCACCTCAGCAGAAACTGCACAGCTCACCACTAGGATTCCACAGTTTCTGTCTCAAAGCCATTGGAGGTCATGGAGGATGCAAATTATGCATCCCAGAACGTTCATCCAGCATGAACTGATAATGTTGCCCCACAGATTTTCTCCCTCCAAAAAAATAAAGACACAAAGAAACAAAGTCAGTTGCAGCCTGTAGCGGTTGGTTTTTAGAAGAGTGTTAGTTGTGTTTCATGTCAATCACAGATTTTATTATAAGCTGTAATATATGGCAAAGTCATAGGTAGGGTTTTCTTGTACCTTGTCTGCTAATGCTTTTCATGGTATTTGTCTTGTTTTCTGTCTGGGGTTTCGTATTTGGTAGCAGAGCTGCAGTGCCTCAGGATTTCATCCATGTGCTGTCTCTTCCAGTGTGCCAGCAAAGCCATTTGGGCATCAGTATGGGAAACTGGCTGAAAACCAATTTGCATCCTCCTGCCAGCCTGGCTCAGTGGGTGGCTGTGCAGCAGAGGGTGTGGCCCAAGGACCAAAAGGCTTGTCACAGGCAGGAGGAGAGCTTGGACTGCTGAAGGTGGTTTTGGTAGGAATCTTCTCAAATGTTTCATCTGGAGAATGTTCCAAATGTTTCATTTGAGGTTGTAGCTGGTGGAGTTCAGATACTCCGCATCAGATCACTGTTCACAGAATAGCCCAAACAGTGCCTACAGTGACCCAAACAAAGGATAGGTGAACTGTGCCAGAGGGCAGGGACACTTTAAGCAACTGAAACCATAATGTCAAGCCACGCTGTTGAATGCTGCTCCACAACTCTCATTCCTTCATGTTTGAATTTTTTTTTTCCTCTGAAGATGTGAATTATTTACATACAAAATACATTTTCATGCAAAATTTTGTATTAAATGTATTATTGAATGTGGATATTTGCATGCTAAAAATCCATTTTCATAATACACTATCTCTTCCTACAAATCTTGCTTGTCTTTGTTCCTCAAACCTGAGAAAACATTCCTCTTCAGTACTCATTTGAGGAATGATGTTCCTGACTTTGCTTCTATGCCTTATTCTCTGTATGAAAATTCAGGTGTCTGCCTTTTTGCTTTTGATCCAGTTCTGTTTGTGTTTACAAATGCTTATCAGGTTTCTTTAATGAGGTTTTAAGCATAGCTTTCTACCAAGACATGAAAGCTATTTTGGAGTATTTTTTTAAATTTTGTTTTCCTAATGTAATGAGCTTCAGTGAGAATCTTTGCACACAAGAGGAGAAAAGGTAAAACTCAGCTATTTGCCATGAATGCAGCTACAGTCCTGTGCAACCCAGCATGGAACCTTTTCTGCAGTTCCCTTGGTTCCTTGAGTGCCCTTTGAAAGTGCCAAGCACCAGCTAGTGTCTGTGGAGATGCCCTGGCTGTCCCCGAGTGCCCTGGTGCCTCGCCTTTGAGCTGGGATTGTTACAGCTGGAAAATGCTGTAATTGAGGAATGTCTTAATTCCAGCTGGGAGATGAGCTTTGAGTGGATGTTAAACAGAGGCCTTGTCTTCTGGGTGTGTTTGATTGAACGTGTCTGGAAGAAAAGCTAAATGAAAACCTGTGGTGGGGAGGGTGATGAGTACGATGTGAAATGGAACAACAGGAAGGTTTGTTGTAAGATATATTATGGTCAGTTAATGTCATCATTTTTAATTGTATGATGTTGGGATTTTATTTGACTTAAATAGAGATTGTTATGTACTCTGGGAGAACTCCTGAATGGTTTTTAAACTCTTTCTATAATTTTTCCTTAGCTTTCTGATCATGGTAATTATTCACTTACGCTCCTTCCTTTCATTTCAGATGCAGTTCTCCAGAGATGAAAAAGAGCTTTGTGTACAGATTTAAAAGTTACACTGAACGCCCTCCTTTAAGTGGTTAGTCATCCTTCCCTCTTCTTGAATTTGTTTCAGGTGAAGCCTGCCATCTGCAGCATTGAAGCATGAGTACTGATGCCAGCCAGGTGGTGATCACTACTCCCCCCTCAGCCACGATGCCTCACAAGGAGCGGTACTTCGATCGCATCAACGAGAATGACCCGGAGTATATTCGGGAGAGAAACATGTCTCCTGACCTGAGACAGGACTTCAATATGATGGAGCAGAGGAAGAGGGTCACTCAGATACTGCAGAGCCCTGTGAGTGGGGTTAAGAGGGGGGATGAGAACAAAAGAATGTTGTTTTCTGAGAATCCTGATTAACTTTTTGAGACTTGGAGATCTGCGTCAGAGCTAGCTAGAATAACTCTGGACCATCTTCTAAGAAGAGCCATTAAACAAATTGTCCATCATCTTGTTTGCATAGTTTTTGGTCTGTGAGCAAGCAGGCTTTTATGTTTTGTTTTGTTTTGTTTCTTTTCTCCTCTTTTTATGCTTCACTGCAGTATTACAAAAAGATCTGGCTGGCTGCAGGGTACTTCATTAAAACTCAGGGGCAGGGAAGAGAGTGGAGTCGTCACTGGTCAAACAGGAGCAAATGAGGGCATGACATGATGTGCTGCTTTCTGGGTTTGAATATTAATCTATCATTTGCATCAGGAATGCTTTAAATAACATTTTTAATTGGGTTAAGTTTGTTTAGAAGCTAGACTGTGTTCTTCTCTTGTCCTTGGGGTCATCATACCATTACTTGACCATATTAGCACTCATCCACTGATTGTGTAAGTTTAGTACTTGCATAGGCACCATATAAAATGATTAAATCTATTAAAATGCTTTTATTAGTTTTAATTTCTGTTTTAATAGATGTGTTCTTTGGGTTAAACCTGATGAATATATTGGAAACTGTTGTCATGTGTATTTTGAAGCCATAGGGAGTGAGTAAGGACTATGAGGGTGATCCTTTTGGGTGTGTTGCCCTATGAGTAATGAGAACAATGGGACTGGGAAGGGGTTAAGCAGCTTTACAAATACTTCTCTCTTCAGTTGCTCTGTAAGTTGGGGTGCTTCTTCTGTAATTTTTTTGAAGCCTTTCCATATGTAATGAGATTGCAAACAGCTGTTAGTAATCACCCTATTATAGTCAGCCATGAATAACAGGATTGTTTGCTAAAGTGTTGTCCTGGAGTGCCTCTTGGATCCCTGTGCTGCTCAGAGTATAATGTGAACCTGTGGACTAAGGAATTTATTACTTTCAAGTCAATTTGTGCAAGCTTGGCTTTGCAGCTGGGCCCTTTTGTCAAGAAAATACTCTAAGGAGGTATTGCATAATGCTTTAATAATGATAATTTTATGTTAAACACTTGATTGTAAAATGTGATCGCAGCCTGCTACTTCCTGCTAAAATATTCACTTTATGAGTAGCCAGGACTCACAGCAAAGACTAGATCTTTATCTTAACAGATAAAAATAAGTTACACAGATCTTGTCTGGGTTTCTATGTGTGTTGGAGTTGGGTTTTGGTGTTATTTTTTTCTGTCCTTTCAACTGCAGTGTTGAATCTAATAAGTGTAACTATTTCCTTAGCAATTTGGGGGACCAAAGCCAAGCCTGGCAAATGTGATAAATGTCCTTTTGCTGCAGCGTCTGTGGTTGTTTTTTTAATAGATGTAGTGTCAGTGTGCAGGTTTCAGAGAGAGGGTTGAAGATGGGTAACCTCTTTGTTTAGCTAACTGTTTTAACAGACAGTTGGAGGACAAATGCTGTTAGAGTCCTGCCACAGAAGAAGCTGAGCACAGCACTTTTTTGGAAAGTGACTGTTTGGAGCTGCCAATAAATTGCAAGCTTTTGTTGTGTAAGAGAATAGATGTCCAAATAGGCCAGGAGCCTGCTGCCTGCTTGGCTTTTGGTGTCTGCCAGGGAGAAAGGGGAACCTGGGAGCAAGCACGAAGAAGAGGTGCCTGAGCTACCAGTTCAGCACAAGTATCTCTTGATAATCTTCTTGATGTAGAGAACTTAGAGGAACCCTGTTGTGATTTCTCATCTGAGAAAAGAAAAGCATTTTTAATACACTATCTCTGGCTGAGTGTCTATCAAGCAAATTTCATAGAATCCTTTTAGTTGGAAGACATTGAAGACTATTTAATCTTATTACCACATCCCTTAGCACTACACCTATGTATCTTTTAACCACTTCTAGGGATGCCAATTCACCCATCTTCCTGTGCAACCTGTTCCAGTGTTTGAAAACCATTTCAGTGAAAAAGTTTCTTCTCATATCCAATCTAAGCCTCTGCTGGGCTACTTGAACTGTTTACTCTCATAACTTCTTACTAGGGAGAAAAGATCAACACCCAACTCACTACAACCTCCTTTCAGGTAGTTATAGAGAGCAGCAAAGTCTCCCCTCACCCTCCTTTTCTCCAAGCTAAACAACCCCAGTTCTCTCAGCTCCTTGTAAGACTTGTTCTCTAGGCCCCCCAGCAGCTTCATTGCCCTTGTATGGACCTGCTCCATGATTCTAATGTTGTTCTTTTAGTGAGTGGCCCAAAACTGAACACTATTCAAAGCACGGCCTCACCAGTGCTGAGTACAGCACTTCCTTACTGCTGCCCACACTATTCCTGATACAGCTCAGGATGCTGTTTGCCTTCTTGGCCACCTTAGCATGCTGCTGGCCCCTGTTCAGCTTGTTGTTGACCAACACCTCCAGGTCTTTTTTTGCTGGGCAGCTTTCCAGCCTGTCTGCCCCAGGCCTGTAGCGTTACCTGGGGCTGTTGTGACTGAAGTGCAGGACCTGGCACTTGGCCTGTTAAACATCATACAGCTGACCTCAGCCCATCAATCTGGCCTGTTCAGATCCCTCTGCAGAGCCTTCCTACCTTTGAGCTGATCAGCACTCCCTCCCAGCTTAATGTCATCTGCAAATTTACTGAGCATGTTCTCAACCCCATCATTGAGATCATTGATAGATATTAAAGAGAACTGGCCCCAAAACTGAGCCCTGGGGAGCACCACTTGTGCCTAGCTGACAACTGGCTTTAACTCCATTCATCACCACCCTTTTGGCTCAGCCATCCGGCCAGGTTTTTCCACCCAGCAAAGCATCCACCCATCCAAGCCACGAGCAGCCAGTTTTTCCAGGAGGATGCTGTGGGAAACAACATCAGAGGCTTTGTTGAAGTCCAGATAAACAACATCCACAGCCTTTCATAACTGATTTGGGGATAGAAACTGCATTATTTTTTCCAAGTTCCATCTGCAATGTACCATAGTGTTCATAGGACTGAAAATTATTACCTTGTTTCCTCGTGGAATTAAAATTAGTCACGAAAGGGCTAGAAAGTGTTTTTCCTCTTGCCAGTCTGCATAACACAGGTTCAGGATTGAGTTAAGGAGTGTTGCATGTAATGGTTTTGTTCTATAGATGCAGAATTACACTGCATGAGAAGCTGGCCTAGACAGTTGTAGGTTCTTTGGTTTATTCCAGTCAGCAAGGAGGAAATAGTCTGAAGGTGTTTGGAAGAAGAGGAAGAAAGGTTATCACACATTTTGAAGAGCTTGAAGATCTTCAACCAGTGTTAGATGCCTGCATGCAGATCAGAGCAGTAGTCATTGACTCATCTTCTGGCAGGTATTAGAAAATATGGAGCATATGTAGCAAGGATAATACCTTCCTTAAAAATACACAAGCATGCATGGACTTGAGGTGAGGTTGTTTGTATGTGCACTTCCTTTGAGCAGATGATTATGGTGTGAAACTAAAGGGTTAATCACTGTCATATACAAGGAAGCTTAGGTACTGATTTAATCTGTTTTATTACAGTGCCTTTTTCTTTCAAGTAGGAAAATCTAAATCCTTTAGCAAGAAAAGAAATTAGAGAATATATCTCAGGAACCACAGTATATTTTGTATATATGTTATTGTACAGGCCACAGCCCTGACCAGACATCTTCAGACATCAAACTGCTGCATATCTCCGATGTGCTGTTTGATGCACATATTGATGTGCAGTCTGGCTACTACCCTCTGATATGCAATTTCCCTTTCCTAAATTAAATAATTTAAAAGCCACTGGAAAGCTGTTCCCATTACCTCTGATGTTTGCTGATGTCTTAAAGTCTGTTTATAATAAGTCTTAAACAAATCATAGGAGGTTTACGACCACTGCCCCCAAAGAAAATCCTGACATCATCAGTGAATTCTTGGACTTATTTTCTTAGTAGTGGACATAACCTGTGAGCATCAGATGGCTTGGAGAATCTGATAGGACCTGCATGTGCCTTGTTCTGTGCCTGTTAGAAAGGTGCAGAGAAATTAGCATCTTCTGGGATTTGAGCAGCCTGGTAGCATCCAGAGGTAGTGCAGGACAATCTTTAAGATAAAGCTATCAAAGATTATTTCAGTGTGATGGTTTGGGA
>WBNM01015563.1:43212-70789 GCA_013399055.1 Ramphastos sulfuratus | reverse complement strand
AAAAAAAAAAAAAAAAAAAAAATTTAAAAACCCAACAACTCTCCCCTCTGCTCCAAGACAATAAGCTTAGTTTCCTTTTCAGCAATTAAAGAGAAATTGTTCTACTGTGTAGTTCATTCCTTTATGCTTTTATTTCTTTGTCCTGTAAGGATTTTCTGTTCTTATAGGAGAGGAGAAATATTGTCCTGTCTAAAAATTTCTGAAGCCACAACAAAATCTTATCTTTATTACAAAATCTTACAGAATTGTTCAATAGTCACAAAGTTCTACAAAAGGAACATATTTCCTGTTACATGAAAAAGAATTTAAAGTAATTTCCATTAATATTATATCGAACATTTTTTGATTCATTCCTATTACATCCTTGTAGAAAGGTCCTATGGGGCTGAAGAAGTCATTAAGGATATTAATAATATTTAATGTTACAATTACAAAGACATTTCACCTGACCTGAAAGTTCAACATTATGTTTCGAAATCAGATGGAAAAAAAACAAAACCAAAAACACCCAGGGTTTCTCATTGAAGCAAAATACAATTTTTCCATTAAATAAAAATGGTATTATAAAAGGTACATATATTTAAATATTTTAAAAATTTTATTCAAAATATGATTTTTTTTTAATTGGGTGTTGATTAAAGAGAAATAAGTATTTTATTAGCGTTTGAACTTTTTGTACTAAGGAAATTAGTGAGTAACCTTGGTTACATATAACAGAATATATAGAAAATGCAAATAGTAGCAAATTCTTAGAACTACACCAATGCCTGAGTATCTGAGCCTTAACTTTACTTCCGTGTCTCAGTGGGATTACTCTAGGAGTGAAGTTACTCCCTGTGTTAACATCTGTTAAATGAGATCCATAATTACAGCTGGCAGTTGGAAAACCGAAGCAAAAACGAATTAGCATATCAAATATTTCAGAATATATACTATTCCCATGGCACCAATTACAGTCCCATCTGTACAAAATTGCACCAAAATACTCCCATTTTAATATTTTTCTCTTTCATTTCTAAATCCTTTGCTCACATTAAGAAATAAATTTTAAAAAAGCTGCTTCTTCACCACCAACCACAGTATTGAATGGTCAGCATTGTTATCACAAGCAACGATGCATTAGCATAATACAAACTACTTCCTAATGTCAGAGTGAATTAATTTCAACAGCTGTAGAATTTTCATTATTTTTGAGTTGCTGACCATGCTAACTATTATGATTTTTCTTTTTTAATAGAGAGATAAAAGAAATATGAATATGCTATCAGATAGAAGTAAGCAGGAAGGTAAGTTATCTTAAAAGATAAGCTTTTTCTATGAAGTTCAGTATATTCTGAGAGTTTTTCCTCTTGCTTTTGTGCCCCCTTTTTATTCTCTGCTTCTTTGGCAATACTGTTACATCATTTATAAACCTCAAAATAATAAAATCCTTGAACTACGCATATGCTGCTAGAAAAGAAAGCTGGAGCAGTCCTGGTTAATTTTTTTAAGAACAAAATTCATCTTTAGGGCAAAAAGCTGTCCCAGAGTATAAATTATTTAATATTTTACAAAATAAATTTCTACAGGATATACTCTATGTTGCTGAAGAGTAAATCTCTCTCTACTAGACTATTTGCATCTTGTTGGAGAGACTGAGAAAATGACAGAAGTTCAAGCCAAGCTAGCCTAGAAAATCACTATTCAAGAGAAAAATCACAACACTAAATATTTTGTTGTATTTACGTTACCTTCCAGATACGGTTTAATATTATTAGAAATACATATTCTTTAGGATGACAGAGAAATTTTTCAAGTTATCATAGAACAGGTTTTACCTGTGGGAAAGTACATAAAAAACTCTGAACTGAGAAAACCAAGGAAAAAAAAAGACCCAAACCAAAAAAACACAAGCCAGGGTAAATCCATCCCTTTGAAGAACAGGCTGAGACCATCTAATATGCTGATTCTCTACACAAATTTATGAAAAGACAAACTGTATCAGACTACCTGGACCCACTAAAATATAGAATGAAAATTCTGTAATCAGAATAAAAACAATTACAGGACAACAAAGAATCATAAAACATCTTTATCTTGTAATTCTTCTCTTAAATTTGAACTAAAATAATCTGATTTCTTTAAAACTAATACCTTTAAGTTCCATACAAAGGTAAATAATTCACAGACACAACTAGGAAGTGTTCTTCAAAAGCAGGCACCTCAGTGAAGTATCAGAAATATTTCATTAAACTGAAGTTTGAGAAAAATATTAGTGCTATGAATAAGCAAACAAATACCACTTCGATCTGTATCACTTTACAAAGCTTTGTTTTACATTATTAATTTAAAATTTAATGACATGAAATACATAAGCATTAATTCTGCAAGTGCTTGCTCCCAGGAGTCTCACCAGCTTGAATACATTTTCTCAAATAAACAGGACTATCTGCAACTACAGTTATTTGACAGACCAGACACAACTTTCCCCTCCAAATACTTATGAACTATATTAAAACAGCAGACAAGCCCTGACTGCATATAACACTTGTGTTATGATGTAGTTATGTTTACTCTACAGTATTGCACTTAAAAGTCTACCTCACTGTAGAGTTTCCTTGGAAAAATCTTTCAAAACATTCTTCAAATCTTGTGAACTATAATAAAATCTCAAATACTGGATCACGGACACTGCTATAAATTGTTGTGTAGTGCCAGAAAACTGTGCAGTAAGATCAGCTTATAATTATTTTTCTGAGGCTGAATATTACATTCTGAGGCTGTGCGAATATATTTAATCACAATTAGTCTCCTTATAAGATGGAGAAAGTGCTGCATCTTGAACTTGTATACAAGATTTTGAAAGTACCTGATAGCCTACCTTTTGTGCATAAATATTCATAAAAGTGTTTGTACATTCCAAATGCCAGCTAAAATCATTTTGTACTAAGGAAACACATGTGAAATCACCGGATAATCAAGTACCTTGTGTCCACGTATGAAATAGTTAAGGGTAACAGACAAAAAATACTCTGAGGTTACACAAATTCGAATGTTTCCTCCCCCCATCATTCCCAGCTTAAAATGTAGACTTGTCAAACATATAGCTCATCAAACAGAACATTTGAAAAAAATAAGCAGTCAGGAGACAGGCGAAGTGGTAAAGTGTAATAGCTTATTCATTTGATGATACATATGAGTCTGTGGGAACAGGAATACTTCTGTGTAACAACCTGGTATTCCTTTAAGGCAGACAAACGCTGCATCAGAAGTGACATAAAGGGAAGACAGACAAGATGACCATTTCTCTCCTCACAATAAAAAACCCAAACAAAACCAAACCCCTAAACCACTATCATGTGAAACAGAAAAGATCTTAAAATGCAAAGTCAACAGAGGGACAAGCAGGTGTTTGCATTCTCTGCTGTTTAACTCGTGGATTTCATTGTGTGCTTCACAGAAAGAAAACAGTTTCATTTGTAGATTGTACATGGAAACAAAGAATTTCAACAGGGAGCACTGATAAACATCTTACACTGTTAAACATCTTCACCGGGAGAGAGAAACATCTCCCCCCACCTCGTGCAAGCAACCGTGGACCTCTTTTGTTTCCTGATAAATATTTGCCTTTGTCTTTTATGATAAGGTCTGCTGCCTTGGACTCGCACAAAAAAAAAGACCCGAGTTTTTGTTCGTTTGTGGGGTTTTGTTTTGTTTTGCTTTTGGGTTATTTTTTTTTTTTGGTTTTGTTTGTTTGGCTGTTTGTGTGGTGTTTGGTTGGGTTTTTTTGTTTGTTTGTTTGTTTGTTTTGTTCTTGTTTCGGGGTTCTTCGGTTTTGTGGTTTGGGGTATTTTTTTGTTTGGTTGGTTATTTGGGTTTGTTTTTTGTTTTGGGTTTTTGTTTTTTTTTTTCGTTTTGGTCTTTTGTTTTGTTTTTTTCTGTATCGAAAAACATTTAATTAAGATCATTTCCGATTTTCTAGCCCGCTAAGCTGAGAAAAGAGACGAGCGAAAGGGGACAAAACCTACCTCCCGCTAGCTGCGAGGAGGGGGCCGAAGGGCGTCCTGGCGTCCCGTGCCTGCCAGGCCAGAAAGTGGGGCCCTGCCGGCGGACACGGGCGGAGGGGCGGGATGGGACTCTCGCACGGGGCCAAGCCTAAGTGGCTTGCGGGGCCTGCGAAGCCCGACAGGCGTGGGACGGTGGTGTCGGTCGGGGCCGTGACGAGGAGGAAAGGGAAGGGCAAGGTAGAGCACAGCCGGGCAGGCCGCAAATCGGCCCCGCGCCGGCCTGTGGCGTCCGCGGGACGAAGGCGGCACTGGTCCCGCGCTCTGAGGCAGCGCCCGCCCGTTTCGGCCCCGGCTGCCGCAACGCGGAGGCTAGGGAAACTGTTGGAGGGGACGCTTAGGTTGGCTTTGGCTGGAGAGGAGTGAGGAGGAGGAAAAAACAAACACAAACCCCCTCGTTTTTTTTCCCGATTGTTCATTGTTTGTTGGGGAGGGGGCTGTTAGTTTTGTTTGTCTTTTTTCAGTGGGATTACACCGAGTTGCTCTTCACATTGCACTTATTAATTCTTTTTTAAAGGGTAAACTGAGATTTGCATCTTTGTCAAAATTCAAGCTCCTCATCGAGATCTTATTACCAAAACAAAGAGAAGCTCTAATTACTTAAATATTCTGTCCATACACACACACAACAAACAAACAACAACCAAAAACAAACAACAACCAATCCTGAAATGTTCCTGTGTGCCAGGAGCTCCTAATAATATTGTTAAATGCAGGTTCACTGAAGGGCTAAGGCACTCAATAGAGTTACCTCCCTGTATACCACCTGGGGACAACACACCCACTCACAACTACAGACTTACCATTTCGCCCTGTATGAAATTTTCTTAAGGAATATCAAGAAAAACACCACTGTGAAATTGTGAGGATTAGAATGAAAAATTTAAACACATGTCACAGGAAGAAATACAGCAAAGATACTCCACTAGGAAATATGCACGAATTTGAGAGGGAGAATAATTCCTGAAATCCAAATATAAAATACAGGAGATGAGCTCATACTGTAGATAAGAGACAGTCCTGAGAGATTTTTCTTTGGTTAAATATTTAAAATGCACTAAAACACATTCTTCACCTTCAAACCTTAGCACAATAAATTAAATTTCTTTAACATTTGTATGATGTGTCACAGAGTAAAAGTTTTTTTCCCCCTTAGGAATATGAAAGTTTCTATTTTATGAATGAAATTCAAGACTTAGTCATTGTGTTACACTAAAGACAACTCCATAAACAGAAAAAAAAAAAAAAGAGTTAACATAAATAAGTCAAAGTCATTGTAGTATTCTCCAGCCATCTGTCTCCCCATAAATACACATGCAAAACCCAGATATTTTAAAAGTCTATGACATTATTTTCCCAAGTTAACAAAAAATAAACCACCAAGCAAACAGAAAAAAAACCCCAAGAGCAGAGAATGCTAACAGTATCCTCTTACCTGCCTTTTATGCAAAATTGTAAAAAACACAACAGACAAGAAAGCCTGCAAGCTGAGGAAGACTGGATTAGCAATAGCAATTGACCCAGGGAAAATGAATCAGACTGACTTTCTTTAAATGAAACATTACTTCCTGACATATTAACACATCAAAAAATATGATTATAGTTCAACTTGAAATTACAGTGTGTACCATACACCTCTATGCTCTTACCAGGTTTGCTCATGATAGCATTCATTTAACAAGAAGTATTTTTTATGATGCCATAAATGTTGTGCTAATAGTTTTGAACTGCAGAAGGTAAATGCTCCTTATGTTACACTTTGCATAGACTCATTTCATAAGGCCTCTAGTAGCTGATGAGTAAGAGCCCCATCTTTTTAAATGCCATTAGTGGTGGGAAGTTTTGGATTAGATGCCTCACTAAAAGTCTCGAACTTCCTAAAGCTTAAATGTGAAACTGAAGTTAATTAGTAGCACCATGAATAAGAATGTATCAATGTGTTCCTATACATATTAACATGTGTATCATCAATATCTAAAAGACAGTATTTTGAAAGTAATATAATACAAAATCTCTGGTATGTCTCTGTTTGGTGTATCTGAACAGCGGGATGCAATGAAGGATGCATTTACAGTTCTATAGTGGAAGAAATGCTATAAAAAGTGATAATGGCAGTACCACAAACAAAATAACTGTTTTCATAGTTTGTGTGAGTTGACCGCAAAGAAAGCCATAAACAAGACCAAAGAACATAATGGGATTAATCCAAGATTATCTTAATTGATCCTTGCATAAGTACAGTGAAACCACATTCACTCAAGAGCATTTGGGAAGATAATGAGTAAGAAGGAATTACCTAACTTCAACATCAGCATTAGGCTGACAATATCAACCAACCATGCAGAATATTGGATGCAAATTAAACCAAGATAAAGATTAAAAGCTTACATCACTTACAGAAGGACCACCAAGAGAACTATGTCTCAACTTTTAGTTACATAAGCAGGATATATTAAGATAGCTGCAAATTTAAGATGACATACTGATGCTGGGGATACACTTCTTAGCATTGGCTTATGTTTCAGAAAAGTGAGATAGAGCCTTTTCTAAAGGTAATTTGGGTTATATTTTAGCCTGCAAAGTCTGGGGGCAGAAGAGAGATGTTTTCATTTATTGGACAAAACGTGGTAGGACTTTGTGTAAGTAGTTCAAATATATTTAAGAAATGAGGAAGTGCAGTTAGTACCTATTCCAGTATTTGGCCATTGATTAAATAGCACATGACTAAAAACACTGATTGTTAATAATCAAGGAAAGCTATTAACTATGCTTAAGGAACTATAGATTGTAAGTTAATCTTATCTTTATCAACTCAGTAGGACAAAGAAGGAAACAAAGGCAAATATGTAACAAGCAAAATATGCTGCCTATCACTGGCAGGTCAGGCATGTTTCATACACACACCAAAGAAAAAAAGTATTTCCTATAAAAAAAAAAATTCCTATGAAAAAACTTTATAGGTCACAATCATTACTCTTATGTTTGTTCTGTTGCGTATTTCTGTTATTGAGGAGTTTGGGGTTCTTAGTTTTAACCTAAGTAATTTGTCCACATCACATATTTCTGTGTAAATGCCATTCATGTCATATATTCCCAACAGCATGATTTTATACTTTCTAATTGAAGATACATAGAAATGGAGCAAGGCACATGGTGACAAGTCAGGTGCTCAATGCCTTCTTTACCTCTGTCTTTAGAATCTCAGGCCTCTGAGAGATGAAGGAAAATTCGGAGCAAGAAATTCTTAAACCTGATGGAGAAGGATCAGGTTAGGGAACATTTGAACAAACTGAAGTAGATATGAGAAAGTCCTAGGGACCTGAGAGGAGCTACCCATTAGTGCTTATGTCCCATCAAGGCCACTTTTAGTAGTCTCTCAAAGGTGGTGGTGATGGGAACAGATTTTTGAGGTCTAGAAGTAATTCGATGTCACCTTCATCTTCAAAAAATGGCTTGAAAGAGGATTCAAGGAGTTACAGACTGGTCAGCTCCCTTTCAATCCCTGGGAAGGTGTTATGACAAATTCTCCAGAAAAAAAGCATTCCAAATCAAAAATAAAAATTGAACTACAGGCTACCAAAGTAGTTCTCATTCTGCACTCTTACTGGCATAAATGGAAACAGCATTTTTTGACACTCTGCTTGATGACATACAAATGTATTAGAAAAGGTTTCCCTGCCCTGAAGACTTCATTTATTTTTTGCTACCTGAGAAACCTCCAAATCATTGGTTTCATTCACTGCCTACTGATTCAGAGAGTTCCTGTGAGATATAGGAGTCATGTTAATTTTCTTCAGGGCATGAGTTTTTGGTTACATTTTTTGTTTGAGAGAAATACATTCCAAATGTCATCCATGTGCTTTCTTCTGCCTAGCAATCCCTTGCAGGCATCATCCTGCACATCCTTTACCAAGGAGTTAAGATGGGTATCTTCGTTTTTTCCTACTGGGCTTTTCTTCCAAAAGATTAATTTCCAGATTTCCTTGTTTGCTTTCTGCTGGGTTTGTATTCCCAGTCTACTTCTCTTCTCAGAAGCCTGTTTTGAAAGTCCAAGCTTGTCCTGAAGCAGGATCAAAAGATAAATTGGGTAGCCAGAAGTTTCATGTACAAGGATCCAAAGGAGAAGGTCAGATTATTATTCTTAGAAATCAGTTGAAATCATCTACTTACTGTGGATAATTAATAATATCTTTTAGGATATTTTTGTGAAGTTTTCTCATTTGATTAATTTCACTTTAAACTTCTAATATAGGCCCTTACTTATATTGCTAATTTATGCAGTAACAGATGTGAATAAATCAACTCTAATCACTTATGCAACCAATTTTGCTTTTGCTTATTTCTGCTATCCTTTCTATTTTATCTTTTGCTCATCCTTTCACTTAAGTAAAAGTTCAACATATAGTTGAAGATTCCAAACCTTTTTTCCTCAGTTTTTGCCTGACTGGTGTACTTTGTACACTGGAGAGACTAGAGAACTGGTGTCACAGTTCACCATTAGTATGCTCAGGCCAAAAGGTGGATAAGAAAAACAGTGGTGGCTGTGAAGTCTTCAGAAACCCACTGAAACCTATAAGAGACCAACTGAGCCCTTGCAAGACTTACAGAAATGTGAAATAAAAAAAGTTTAGAGCACTTTCTGAAGCACTGGAGCAGACCCCTTTGGAAATCCAGGGACTACTTCAGTGAACTCCAGAGGATCTGAAACACAGTGAGGAACAAACTGTACTCCTCATGGACAGTGTTGCTTTTTAAGTTATTTAAACTTCATTGTATTGAAGCTGTATTATTTTATGCCAATGTTTTAATTAATTATCACCACCCTAAAACAAATCATAGAATCATAGAATGGTAAGGTTGGAAGGGACCTCAAGGATCATCTAGTTCCAACCCCCTGCCATATATATGGTTAATGTGTGCTATAAATACTTAGGATTGTGTGCTGTAAATAATTACAGTTAATTGAGCAGAAAATGTGATTTTTGGTTCAGAGTAACTGTAATAAATATAAATTTCTCTAAGGGAAACCTTAATTCAATGTGCTTTTATTCTTATTGAGTTCTTAAATTCGCTTCCAGTTTTGAGCTTACTTTCCATGTGTAAATATGTCTCAAAGGATATCAACCTAATTAACCTCCTTTTTAACCTCTTTGACTTAAGTCAAACACAGAAGCTCAGTCACCGAGAACCCAGGAAACATACAGTCAACCTGCTTTTTGCCCCTTACCTGAAGCTGTAAACAATATTTTCTCAGTCCTAAACTGATGTCTAATGTGAAAAGAATACAGACTCTCCAGTCGTGAAGGTCTAGAGATCTCCACTGAGCATGTAAACCCTGAAGCATTCTGAAAGTTTGCAGCTTGGCCAATCTTAAGCAATTTTTGTAGTACCATAAAAGGCCCATTCCCATCTTCACTGCTATATTAACTGAAAGCAGAAGACACTTTCTGGAAGGGGTTGCCTGAATTCTATTATAAGGAAAGGGTTGCTCTACATTTATGAATACTTTCGGCAGAAAGGAAAAGGTAAGACTGAATAAGGTGGATAACTTTAAGTTTAAAAAAAAAGGCTATGATTGCCAGGAAATTAATTAAAAGTAGGATCTTAGAATGAAAAATGCTAGTAGGCAGTGTTCATAGATACTTGCTAGCCTGAAGGCAAAACCACTGTAAACTTGGACAATGCAAAACAGGAGTCTGAGCAACCAGATGCTGATTGTTTAAAAACATTAAATATGTTTAAAAAATATAAATCCATACAACAGAAGGCCTATATATAAAGTCCAAGGAATATCACTGCAGTCAGTGGCAGCTGAAGGGTATTTACAACTTTTAGCAGCAAGCACATAGTTATAAGCGTGGAAGTGCTTAAAAACTTTATGACTTTAAAAAAAAATTCCTTCAGGTAGGTTTTGACTTAAAGCATAAATGCTTCAAAAATTCCTTCACCCAAGTCATCAGCTTCACACTAAATGACTAATAGCAACACAGGAATGCAACTACCCCTCACCATTCAAGCTGTAGACTTAGTGTTTAAATGGTGACACTTGTTTTTCCAGATACGCAGTGTAAGATCCCTAAAGACCTAGAAAAGCAAAGCAACGAAAGGCAATTAGAAAGGCACAGGTTTTACTAAGTGTGACTGGAGGTCTGTTAATTCTTTATGGTTTTTGTTTTGAGATCTAACTGAACACATCGGTGGGAGGCTAATTGAAGTGATGCTGGAGTTGAGGTCTTCTGAATTTTCAACACTATTGTGCCCATAAAGGCTAACTTGGTAACATAAAATTATTAATTCACATGCCAAATGTTGTGTTCATAGCTACCTTCAAGTCCTTGGGCTGAACTCACTTAACCATGTTGTTAAGGAATGAGGCATTTCCATATTGCTTCAATTTCCCTCTCCTTGAGAAGCCACTGATAATACACCTTTAGATTTATTTACTTCTTGTAGTACAGATAATTCTAAGGTTCCTAGAGCAGGATTAATTTTAATATTAAAATATCCCATATCTAGTTGGTCAATTAACACACACTCTTCATATTTCTTTTTGTAAGCTTACATGTCAAAGCAGGTGGGATGTGATATATCGAAACTAACAGCAGTTATGATAGAATAGAATCATAGATAAATCAGAATAAAAACAATATTCTACTCATTGAGAAAAAAAAATGATTGTTTAAAGAATCTATGTTTCTTAAGGTTTTACCTAATGTAGTATTGTAAAACTCCCTAACATTACTTTACACTAAGGAGAACAATACTTACATTATCACTTGAATTAAGAATTAAGGTTGCCTCTTTTACCAATTCTGGTTATGAAAACTCTTTATTTATAAGATAAATAACCTTGCCTACAACCTTTCTATATCATATCAGAACATCTCTTTAAACCACACCATAGTCCAAGCTTATGAGTCTTTTATAATGCAGAGAAAATCAGACTCCAGAACAAGAAGGTACAGTATAGCCATTTTTCCTCAAGTAACTGCAAACCCAAAACTCTTTGTTTTGGTTCACTCTTTGCAGTATACTTCAAGTAACATATAAGACAATTTAAACAACAATCTGGACTTTTTCTATTGCTAGAAACATAAAATGTTATTAAAGCAGTAACTGGAACATCTAGTATTTCAAAATACTCTCTGTATTTCTTAAATTGGCATTTTTTTAATGATACTTGCCAGATGCTGTTCCCACTAAATAAAAAGCTACGTATAACCAATAACTAGAGTCGAGTAAATTGAAGGAGAGTTATTCAGAAATGACTTCCAGTATAGCTACAGTACTTTTTATGTAGCTATAGTACTTACAGATAGCATTTATTTACAACAAAAAAGGAACACACACACACAACACCACACATGGACACAAATGCCAGAGCCCTTAAGAAACCATCACAGTGTGATCTCCACTTACGTATGTTCCCTTGTGAAGTGCTAACACTACATATAATGGAGACTCTGGAGTGGAAATACCTGCAAAGATCAAACTTTATAAATCTTTCTGCAAGCACTGGAACTGACACAGCTAATTAAACTGTTTCATATAAGAAACAGGCATGGTCATAAACACAGTAGAGAGACAAGTAGTTAATTCACATAACAAAAAGCAAGTCCATAAAGTTGTTTCCAATTCAACGCTCCCCTTATGAAGTGTGGGCTCCCTAAGAGGGTGCCTGTAGAGGCAGTAAGGGTCATCAGCTCAGCATTAGCCAATACACGACATGGGTGTGAATCAGCTATGTGCTCCCAAAGAGGAAGGCTAAAAGTTTGTGGAAGGGACAGAAGAGGTCCTCTCGTCTCTGTTCAGGTTTCTCTTTACCAATTCCTGCCCCCTACTATTCCTGAATATATTAAAAAGACATCAAGATCCACTGCAAGAAATTCACAGCAAAGGTCTCAAACCAAACTGTTAATTTCTAACTGTCATAATATTGCTTTTGAGAAATCAAAATACATGTGCTTAGTAAGAGGATATATTAATAAAATTCCACTGTCTTGAATTTCAAAGTGTCAGTTGTTAAAAACCTCACTGACAATAAGGTAGAGGTTTTTGGTTTGTTTCTTTAGTTTAATTAAATGGCATTATCTTCTGCATATTTGACTGAAGTATTTGCACTGGAAAGACTTATTCTTTCATCCTGTCTCAAACTAAAGAGAAAGTTTCATTTTCATACTGGTACTAGCAAAACTCGTAGCATTGTTTTTTATTACAGGCTTTGCCTTTCTTTAAAGACGTCTTTGTTAATGTTATTGAAATGAGAATAACTGGAGTATTTTTCTGAGCAAGTAAAAGTTTAAGATGCTTTCAGGAGAGTCTGAAGAACTTACTGAGAGAAAACGGGAAGGAACACAGATGAAGGAAACAAGTGGCCTAGCTAGATGACCAGCAGACTATTTTACTAAAGGCATAAACATCAACTAGAATCAAACAGAATACAAACAAAAGTAAGGTTTGGGTAGATCTAGATTTTGTCAGGATGTTCTCATGTTGAGCTTGGACAATAGGAACAGGAAGATGAGTAGAAATGTGGGGAGTTCTTCCGTACACACGACTTTCAGCTTCATTTTGGTTTATATACCATGCTCACAACGCAATAATAAACTCTTTGCATTCAGCCCTATTTTCACCAAAGAATGGCTTTAGTTTTCCACATCCCTTCCCTGTCAACAGCTAAGCCAGCTGTGAATGCTGTCCCATACTTTCACAAGGCAGAGGAGGGAGGAGAAAGGAAAAATGACGCCCCCGTGCTCCAATTCAAAAGTTTTACTATTGTCTTGGGCATTGTTTTGTGAGCACCAACTTGGGCTGCATAAGCAATCCCTGCAGCCAGCCATCCTGCCCTTCCCTATCAGTCTGGGAGGAACAGATGGACCAAAACCAGGTCTTTTGCAGAGATATGAATGACAAGTTACTGCATTTCCAGTTTTTTTTAAAAAATACAATCATGTCAAAGAGAACTTAATTAAATGTGTTTGTTCCTAAACGCATGTTGAAGAGAACAGGAGAAAAGTGGCAAAGGAAAATATGTGAGTAATGTTTAAATACAGAAAATCTCAGTGAAATATTAAAAGCAATAGAAAATTATAGAAAAAAAAAATACTGTCATTGCTTACAAGTCCATCTCACTGAAGATATAGGAGGTTTTTTTTTCCCCCAAATATTTAAATATTATTTTTGTCTGCCCTAGCTGCAACTTTACAAAGAATAATCTAAAATATTCAAGATAGCTCCTGATCCAGAAGGACTGCAAATGCTACAAAAAATTCTGATCAGGCATAGAGTGTAAATCTTTCTTTTATTAATATAAAAAAAAAATTATGAGAAACCATTTGGGGAGGCAACAGATGGATACTGTGTTGCAGCATTAACAAAATACAATTATTTTTAATCAGACAAGGCAGCTTCTAAATTGAATCAATTAATCAAAAATGCTAAATAACTTTCAGTAAACTTATAACTTGCAGATCATCTCTGTAGAGAATGCTCTAAGCCATTTGGAGATATTCTTGTGAATCTTGTAAGTTGTCTATACCTAAAGCTTGGACATAGAGAGGTCCTTTATACTGTCAATGTCTTGGTATGTATGAAGTAAACCATATTTGTTTTCAGATAAAAATCCTTTGAAAATATTTTGCTTAAGATAGTAAACAGAGAATATGGTATGGACCTCAGAGACATTTCCCTGCGGCTATTTTATTTCGCAGCCATCTAATATAGGGATTCTAAACTCCAAAGCACCTGGAACTGGCTGCCATCACAGAAAACATACTGAACAGATGGCCTGCAACCTGTTACAGCTTGCAATCGCCACAGCCCTAAACCACCCATTTCAGTATAATGTGTAGTGAAACCTCATCAAAATGTGTGGTATTTGTAAAGTACAGTCTCGTTTTAAAATCCTCTTGAATCAACATAAGTTTAGTTTTAATTCCGTTGTGATACTTACTATATGTCAGGCATATAACCCAAACCTATATCAGGACATCATATGCATCTCCTGTCAAAGGAAGAAACTCACAAATTAAATAAAAATAAGAGTAAAACAAGACTAGAGCTGCTTGCATCTTGCTTATGAGCAATGTACTCTCTGATTATAAATGAGCATTCAGTCCACCAAACTAAACTGGATATAATATTAATTAAAAACCCAAAAGTATCCCCAGGTGTGGACATGAAGTCCTCAGCAGCAAATGTTTTGCTTTTTAATTTTGTTTCTATTGCACTCTAGTACTTGCTAGTGCAAACAAGAAAATTGATGCATTAAAATCTAAGTAAGATTAACTCTGAAGAGCTACATTTAAAGTTTTAAGATCTTGATAAGCTTTCAGCATAGTGCAGCTGTTCTCACAAAGATGAAAATGTAGCGCCAAGTCTTTGGTTTCAGACATACGAATTGAACATAAGAGGTTCAAGCAAATGTGCCTTTCCTAGTGTTTACTCAAGGGTGAGTTGACCTGAACCGTCAGCAGGATCCAGTGGTACTTCTCATTGTGTCCATTCAGCATGTTTCTGGCACAGTCCACTGCAACGACAGCCACATGAACATGGATAAAAACATTGAGACTATCAGTTGTGTAAGTCAAACCAATGCAAGATTTTTTTAAACTAATATTCAGTGGTTTCCTAGCTTGTTAAAACACATTTTTTTTTTCTTCTAGTTAGTATTCTAGCTTCAACTTTGTATGTAGTTTGTAAAGATATCTGTATATCAAACACCTGTAACAAACCTAGGATTTCAGCTAGGCTAAATGTGTCAACAAGCACCCTGGATGCCCCACTGGGCTTATGATTGACCTGCAGATAGTTCAGGTTGCCACCAAACCACCTCCTTTAAACAAGTTACACAGTAAACTACACTCATTCCACTCTTGCACTCCCCAAATACTTATTCATTCTCCTAAACACTCATTCCGCTGCATTGAATTGCTCTTTGGCAAGCTGCAAAACCAAAGACATCAGGCCTCGGCTGCCTCTGGGAGACCAGCATGAGCTGCAGCCACTTTATTTTTTTTTCTTTTGATAAACGCCCTCTAACATTTGGGCTAGTTTGTCCCAGTACATGCTGTATGATGTGCTTCCACAGCATGACTTAAGCTGCAGAACAAGTGAAGATGTAAACTGTGCAGATTCCCTCTGTCATGGTACCTCTCTTCTGCAAAAGTATTGAGTGACTCAAGGCTCAGCCGATGTTGGTCCAGAGGAGAAGCACCAGTGACTAAAGAGAGACAGTTCTGAAGAAATGCCACTAGGTACCTCTATTCCCCATGAAACAGGATATCCAGGAATAACGGAGACTTGGTTAGAAACCAGAGCACAAGTTGCAGCAGGATTTGTTCAGAAGAGAAAAGATATATGGAACAAGGATTCTGATCCTACAGTGAGGTTAACCAATTGTATTGATTTTTGTCTCAGTGGTTTTAGTTTTTTAACTGAACATTGGCAGTACATGTATATTTTCTATAAAGTTATATGTGTCAGACAGTTTTTCTCCAAAGATACCAAATTTTTATGGTGTACCAACAAAAATAAATTTTCTGTCACATGATGAGGTCTGTGAGAGGGCCTAGCTCCTCTACTTCCTTGGCACTATGACACAAACCACACACACAGAGACTCAGAAAACAGACCTCAGAACACCTGTACTATGACAAACTTTTCCTTAGTTTTAAAACAGAAACTTCATGATATCCTTAGATGTGAAGACAGATAACTGTACAGATTACTTTAAGCACGGTAAATTATTTCATAGCAACAAATATTAGTTACAAGAAGTGAGTAGTACATAGTCAACTGGTGAAGAAACTTTAGATCATATGAATAGATATATTTAACTCTTCCAATAAATGTTGGCTTCTGAAATCAAGTCACTACATAGTTTGTCCTGCAGTTAGGACCTTGCTGATAGGCAGTGTGAGAAATTGTAAAAAGCAGATTAATGCTGACTTTGAAAAGCAAAAACTTTACCTAGGCCCTGGTAAACTTTACATTATCTGATTATGGCTCTTTCCAGTTATGTCTAATTCCTAGTGATATGTCAAATTCTGAGCTTCCAACATTCTGTTTAGTCCATGGGCATGGTCAGCAGACTTTTTAGTTGAGCATCTTGAATGCTTAATATTAAATTGTACTGTCCATGCATTACAGTTTACAATGCACAGTGGTTTTAGTTTTTTAACTGAAGGTAGGTAGATAGATAGATAGATAGATCGATCTGGCCTCTTTGTTAACTGTTACAGAATTCCCTGCTAAAGTTGGCTCATGTTTCCCCGGCTGCTTCACCTGCAGACATTTTCAAAGAGCAGGTTTTTCGTTCGACTCAGAATCACAGATGCTCTCAGTACCATCTACTCTCCTGCCTAAAACCAAACCAAACCAAACCAAGCTAAACTAAAATTTAAAACAAACCCCAACACTTCCTATCACAGAAAGCATTTCACATTCTGAGCTTGACAGAGGTTAGAACTCCTCAAAAGAGTATCTAAAAGGAAACGTGGAAAACTTGTTAAACTTAATTACACTTATCACCTCTGCTCCTTTCACGCTAACTGCATATTGTTTAGGAAGTGTGTTAGAGGTGTGTTACCTAAAGTTGCACACTGTAAGTGTGTGCCAAAAATGTTAAAGTTACCCCTAACGAAGACGGGAAGAGGAGTAGCTTTGCATACTTTTCACTTACATTGACCTATTTAAAAGCAGCTTTCACAGTAATTTTAAAGTAATCAATCACTTAAGGACAAGCCAGTCTTTCTGATTTTTTTTTCTGATTTCATAAGGACTTCTTATCTGGTAGGTAAAAAAAAAAACAAAACTGAAGTATGAAATAATTGAGGTTGTCTTTTATCTGGTTTAACATGTAAACTGGAGAGTAGATTTACAAATTTGAAACCTTAGCACTTGTGAAATATATTTCTACATGCCTCCAAAAATTCAATGATTATGAATTGACTGAAGACATATCTTTTGGTTGTTCATCTCCTGCAAGTGCTTTTGATGCACTTACACTGTAGCATATAGATACCATCTGCCTTTTAACTAAAGAATTGCCACAAGAAAGCATTTCACACCAGCCAGCCCAGAAACCAAGAGGTTTTATAAGAGGTAGCGTATCTCTGCTGATCTTGGTTTTCCTAAAATACTGTGCTGGTCCCTCTGTTCCTGCACTGAGAGGGGTCCAGGTCAGAGCAGGGCATGGGGCACTTGGGGCCTTGCAGGGACACCCTGTCCCATTCCTGCTTCCTGCACTGTGGTCAAGGAAAACCAGCACATGCTGTGACCACCTCTGAGGCTTCTGAGGCCTATTACGATCTAGCTCACAGTGCTGCAGGTCTGATGCTTATGATGAGGCTGAGGGGTGCCTCATCACTCCTTGAAGCCTGGCACCCTCAGTCACTATCTGAAGGATACAGAGTGAATGATCTGCAATCTGGATAATATACATCCATGCCACACGGCTCCAGGACACTGCCCAGGAGTCTCACAACCCTGAAGACTTGTCCATACTGTCTACTTCCCCCCAGTACAATAGCTGTCCCCATCCATCCGATATTCTCCTTCATGGTGCAAGCTAGTGGCCCTGGTGATGCTTTGGTCCTCCTGCTGCCAGAGAGTGTAGGACTGTGTTACCTCCAGCAGCAGGAGACATTAAAGTTTATCACAGATGTCAAGTGATCAGAAACAGTGATCAGAGCAGACCATCTCCACACACATCATGTGAACCACATTGTTCCCTGCCATGAAGAAGGCAGCGCTCTCTGCCACCACTGGCAGCTCAATGCACTGCCTCTGCCTTTGGTAGGACTCAGCATAGTTGCACTTGACTGCACACCTACGGTCTGTATAACTTAACAGCAAGCTGCTTTAGCAAAGGATTTCAAAATCAAATCCTAACTAAAAATAAAATAAGAGGCTTTCACTGCAAGAAAGATGAAAAACTGTTCAAGAAATTGTTAAGAATACCTACGAACTTCAGTTGGTTCAGCTTTTCATAGGATTCATTTTTACTTTCACATAGTTTATTATCCTAAAGAATCAAATTGCTTTGTTTTGTTTGTTTCCAATGAAGCACTTGCTTCATCCAAACAGAAGCATTTGAAGAGACTAATTCTAAAAATGTAATCGTGCTCTTCTATTTAGCATCAGGGAGTAGTCTTCTACCACCGCAAGGGAAACAAACTTTTGCCTTCAACAGGAGAGTAGATTTCAGGTTCAAAATTATTTTTCTTGAAATAATTCATTTCCTGATGCAGTTTTTAAGAGCAGAAGCATTTGAAATGGGCATAACCAGAGCTTATCCATGGAAAAAGAGTTGGTTTGCTAATGAATATTACGGAACAGCATGATATCAGCTTTCCAGAGGAAGCAGGGGAAGAGTACCACCCTGAACAGAGCTCAAAAGGAATGCAAGAAATTTAACCCAGAGTTAAATGATATGAGAAACATTTCATAATATACTTGAGATGAATATTTTATTCATCTCACAATTATAGGAAATAATTAACCCTATAGGTAAGATTTTACAGTGATAATAATAATGATTAAAAAAATCATTATCACCTTGCAATTCCTAAAGTGTATTGTTGTTCAGCAGATGAAACCAGACCAAATCTATCAGAATGGGTACATACAGCCTAGACCACGCATGGAAACTAGGAAAATATTCACTCACACAGAACATAAAGTACAGGGGGAGAAACAAGCAAATTAATAATCCTTTGGCAAGGACATAGCATGATATTTAGGAGTTTGCTTGTTCCTCCCAGGCTCTGCCATTGCAAGCCTTTGGGCAAGTCGCTTCACTCTGAGAACCAGCTCCTACATCTATAAATTAAACAATAAAGTAGAGTCCTCTTGGCAGAGCAAGAGCATTTATGCTGGGGGAAACAATTCTTAAAAAGGCTTGGCACTAACAGTGGGCGTGACACCATGAAACATGAGCTCCCAATGCGCTGTGCAGGATGAAGGCAGAAATGTACCCCCGAAGGCCTCTCAGGAAGGAGCCTGGATAGGACTGGGGATGATGAATTAACTGTATCCTTGGCAATCCAGCATCTGGTGTTGGGAGGCTGCAGCAATGTCTGGTGTGTACAGTGCAAGAAACTCACAGAACCCCATGGTAAATAAGGGACTGGAAGAAACTCCACAAGGCAGCTCCATTTATCCTATGAAAATTAGGTCTAATCTGATCATGGTCTAAAAGCATTTTGACAGGAGGCTCTTATGGGTAACAGACAGGCACTACAAACAAGCTCCAGCAGAGAAGTTCAGGTCAGATACATAATGCAGAGACACAGAGAACAGTGCTTCACCACTGAGCACCTTCACAGGGCAATGAGAGCTTCTTTGTCCTTGGTCCTTTTAAGTCAAGATTGGACATTGCATTCTGTCCTGGTTCAAGCCATGATCTGCCCACAGTGATACATAGAAATCAAAATCAGGCTCGACTCAGTTCTCCACCTGGGCCTGCCAGGCATCATTAGGCTTCAACCATGCCAAACACTCAACCTCAGCAGATCCTGAGTAGGCCAAACTGCCTGTCACCAACATCGCTAGACCAGGCTGTGCTGGTTTGAGGCTAGTTGGAATATTTTAATGGAGAAAACTAGATTATAGGCTGTGAAAGGAAACCAATGGTGATGTCTACTTCACTCATAGGCTTGCTGAGATATATAAGAACAAGAACGCAAACATAGATAAGACACACACAGAGAATCTCAGGCTCTCTAGCTGTTTTGGTCTGGGGCTCTCTGCTGTGTAACCCAACTAACCACTCTGCTTCTAACTCGGCTGGCCAATCCTCCAAACTCACCTTGCGCATAACCCAGACCCTGGGGTAAGGTAGAGGGGTGGGAAGAGGGTTGAAAGGTGGTTGGAAGCCCCTCCTGGGGACTCTGATTTCTGGGAGGGGTATTGTGTTTCTATATTATCTTTAACTTGTAGATTTCTGTAAATATTCCTGTATATTGTGTATATATCTGCTTATATATTGTGCTAAGCTGTAAATAGAGCTTCAGTCCTTAACTTCCAGCTGGCTGAGTCTAGTCTGGGTGCTTTTATAAGATCTGGGGGGTGGGTAACTCCCAAACCATCACACAGGCCTACCAGGCCTCAATGTCCCCTCTCACTGCCCCCAGTGCCTCCTCCCCAGACCAGGCTTGGGAGGCGTTAGAGGCACAGCTAGAGAACGGCTTGCAGCCGGCCGCGGAAGGCTGCTCTGCCCCGCAAACCAGAGATAACAGCTGCCGCATGCGCATGGAGGAGAGAGGGACTGCACAGCCTGCTCTTTGTATGGGGAGATGCAGGAATAGGGAATAGAGTAACTGATTACAATACCCTGCTCCTCTCTCTGAAGACTTTCTAGTCTCTTGAAGATTTGTATCTCTATGGTAGGATAAGTAGTCCTGAATCTACAACACACTCTGAAAATCATACTTCAAACAGGAACTATTTCCTTTGTTCTGATTTTTTTTTTTTACATCCATAAGTAACCACTACAAGTAACAATGATTTAGGCTTACGTACTCAATAGCTTTTGTAAGAAAGTTTTGACAGAAAACCAGTTGCAAAGTATTTTTCATGGAAATGCCAGTTCCTTAATATTATTCTGCCACTTCACTCCACTCTGCTAAGACCTCATTTAGAGGACTGCATCCAGTTCTGGTGCCTTCAACGTAACAAGGACATGGACCTGATGGAGCAGGTCCAGAGGAGGGCTATGAAAGTGATCAGAGGGCTGAAACACCTCTGCTGCAAGGACAGGCTGAGGGAACTGGGGGTGTTCAGCCAAGAAAATAGAAAACTCTGAGGAGACATAATAGTGGCCTTCCAGTACCTGAAGGGGGCATACAAAAAGGGTGGAAAGGAACTGTTTACAAAGGCCTGTAGTGGTAGGATGAGAGGCAAGGGTTTTAAATTAGAGAAGAGCAGGTTTAGATTGGACATTAAAAGTAAGTTCTTTACCGTGAGAGTAGTAGAACACGTTGCCAGGGAGGTAGTTGAGGCCCCATCCTTGGAGATATTCAAGGTCAGGCTCAACAGGGCACTAGACAACCTGATCTAATGGATGATGCTGATGTTGACTGCAGGGGGGGTTGGTCTAGATGACCTTTGGAGGTCCCTTCCAACACAAACCATTCTATGATTCTATGTGATTCCTATATGGTGAGCGACTCATTGAAGACTTTTTTTAAAAATTATTTTAAATTAATGGAATGGCAAAGAATAACATATAGAGTAAAATTATGGCATACAAAACATACCATTTTCTGCACAGTTTAGACTGATATATATGGATGTGAAAAAGAGGTGGATGAGAAGATTTATAAGTGACCAAATAAAAGTATTTTGGGATAAACTCTGTAGAGGTCAATCTTCACAAATCCATCCCAGGGTGCATGTTTTCTCCTTATCTAAATCTTTACTGTCGGGTCCCTGATGCTTTTACCCTTCAGCTTCCTTGCCAGTCCTCAGCACAGGTATTCCTCAACTTCTCCTGGCTAGGACAGTGCTCTGAGTCTCCGGCATCTACATGCTTCAGCTGCTAGGCGATTTAAATGGAATGTATGGGCCAAACAACCTATAAGCAATTTGCTTATTGAAACAACTTCTTTCATGGTTAATTTACAGAGAAGGATAAGACCATATAGCATGTAGTACACGTTGCTTTTAAACACAAGGCACTCATTATTTCATGTTACTCAGTTTTGGTTTTGTAGAAGAGGCAAAACAGTAGTCTAGCTTAGTTGATACAGGCTGACATGTTGCGTTACTTCAGTAACAGCAGTCATAAACTCTGTTTAATTGACATTTTAAGGCAGGTTTAGGGCTACAAGCATCACTCAGACACTACAAACAGATATTTGCATTGTGGTCTGTCTATCTATTGATTAAATTGCCAATTACAATTTTCTTTTCTCTGATTTCTGCCCCATTTGTCATACATTCAGCGATCTTCAGCTACTAACGACCAGAGAAAGCAGATGACTTTGAGGTGGTCTGTTGGTGTGTTTTTTATATATATATGTATATACACACACAGGTTTATATAAATATATAGAAACACACACGTGTATAAATATTGTATGCTACTACAGAAGCTAAAACTCTGGCATGTAGAAATTGAGAGTAAGACTTAAAAGGATTGTGATATTAAAAAATTAAATGGCATTAAAATGCATGGTGGATTTTAAAACTTTAGCATGAATTCAAGCATCAGCATAAAGTTATGTTTTATGGTTCTTTCTATAAAAAAAATGGACTATGCAACTTCTTTTTATATATACATATGAAAATGAAGTTGTCTATGTAATATCACGAGCTCAGGACTTTAAAATCGCAATTCACCCTACCATTTGCCAATGCCGCCCTGCCGCCCTTATAAGTTATAGGCATTAGAAAGATGTGCATTAAAAAAAAAAAAAATAAAAATCCACTGATTCCTAGTGATGGCCTTTCAAGATGTTAATCCCATGTGCTGTACATCTGCAGTAGTGCTGATGCAGGAAGGAGAAGATTTAGTCATTTTCTACAATAAGTTTGCCAAAAAAAAAAAAATTACATTGCTGGATGACTAAAGTATTTTGGATGTAGAAAATTATTATTTGCAAGTGTAAAGAAATTAGAAGGTAAGCAAAACTTCTTTGTCCCAAGTTATATTTTTCTTACATGTTCAGAACCATTGAAAATATTGACATGCTTAAAAAATACAAGATGAGTAACGGTAAATACTTGCTTCTCAGTATAAATAAAGCCCCCTTATAGAACAGTATATGCTGTATGGATTCAAAGACATCATATGGTGGACTAATGTTCTTGCTGCTTAAGAATACACAATAAGATATGTTTGTAAGCACAAGGTAGTGAAAGCAAAATCATGAAAAAAAGGTATCTGAAAATAAAGCCTCTAATGGATCTTTCCATCACTGTAACTGACTGAAAGCACTAAAAGAGGGACCTTTAGGTTTCTTTGAATACATACCATGTCAGTGATGGATTCAGACTTACAGTTTATGTTCATCATTGTTATTTTACTACAATTCATCTTTAAAAAACATGACATTTTATAAGGAAGGTTCCTTCCTTACTACAAGTACTTTGATGGAAGACTGCCTTGGTGTTCATTTTAAATGCACACGTAAGCCAATCAACTTCACTTCCTTGCTGTAGAATTTGAAAAACAGATATAGCAGGAATGATTCATTCAATAGATCAAAACTGTCCTAATCTTGGTTATACAAGTAATTACATAGTTAAAATTAGCAAATAAATAACAAAAAGTAGCAGTAGTTTTTCTTCTTTAAAGGCAGATGCTGTAAAACAATTACTCCAAAACATACTTCTTACCAAAAACCAAAGCCAAAATCAAACCAAACCTAGACAAACATCAAAAAAACCCCAAAACTTTAAAACAGTAACAACCAACAACAAAACAAACAAAACCAAGCCAACCAAACCAAACCCCACCAAAACAAACAAATAAATGATATTTTAAAAGGTTAAAAAAAATAATCTCTTGTGAAAATTTTAGATTTCTACCTCATGGTTTCCAGCCTGGGTTAGCAACATATATCATCTAAGATGTCCAGCCTCAATGATTGCATGTTGGTCTCCATACAAGCACATGTACTGTAACAGGACTGCATTCATAATCTGATCATAATGGGCATAGTACAGGGGCATTGCTTACTCTCTCCACTGCTGAGGAACTTTTTGACCAGGTTTGGGGCAAAGGGATCAGGAGATTGCATCTGCATTTGAATTAGATATGCCAAGTTTCCCAATTCTGATTTTCAGTTATATATATAAATATATAAATGCATGCGTGCATTTGCAGATATCTCTCTGTATTTATATTGCCTTCAAGAGCATGCCAGGAGGATGCTGTACAAAGGAGTTGCTTTATAGATGCAATCAAGGATTTCAAATGGAAGCTGTTTTCACCACAAATTCTGTCTTCATCAAAACCTACTTTTCTATTTATGGAAACATACTTGTTTCAATTTAAATGTCACTGGTGCAGAAAGGCTAATGTGAGACTTTAGCCGAAAAGATTTTAAGTGTTTCAATCTTACTGCAATAAATATTTTCCCTCCAAATTTTAAGTCAGCATGTTTAATTGCCAGGCTTCTGTTCTCATTCCTCTTCATGGAGCAACTCTTAACAACACACTTCTGAGAGGGCTAAAATTACTCTATAATAATCTACCCACAGGGCTGTGATCTGAATAGAAACTGTGTTACTTGATTCATTGCACAGTACATTTCTGTTGTGCATGTTTTCTTCTGACACCACATGACGGAAGTACTGGCACAGTCCTTCCCAGTTTATCAACATCTGGGATGTCCCAAGAGAACCAAATAAAATCTGCTTTTTGTAAAAGTCCAGCAGCATGTAGCCTCTAAGCCAAGACTGAGTCCATTTTATCACATTTGAAGCGATTCAGATAAATGTTGGACATTTCTGTGCATCTCTCACAATCTTTTTTTAGAAGATTTTCCTCAGGCTACCAACAAATGCCCTTGTGTGGCATTACCTAAACAGATTTCAGCATCAATCTCTTCCCAATTCTTTCAATTTGTCAACTACAAATAAATATATCAAGTAAGGTTTCTCTTTCTCAGCATTCACTCATGAGCCTTTACACAACACCCCAATTTTACCTTTGTGACAAGCTTCCGAGTTCTTGATTTTTCTGTCTATGAGCTAAGAACTTCTATCTGTCCCAAAGCCTCCAGTTCACCCAGAAAATCTATTCCATGGCTATTAGTTACCTGTCCAATGGTTTTCCTCATTTTAGAATGCTAGATACTCTCCCATTCCAAACCAGAAGACTTTCAGGAAAGGCTTGAGCAATAAAATAATCATCTTTTTTTACTTCCCACCACCTGCACTTAAGAGGTGTTACATAAAGATGCTTTGCACTTTTTCAGATTTCCATACTTGTCTGCTGGAGCTCCCACAGAACCTGGTTTAGCAACACCTGCTAGTGTTTAGTTTTGCTAATGATTCCTTCTTGGAAAGGAAAAATAGGTGAGGCATAAGTAGGATTGAGTCTTCCACAAAGCCAACATGTGCTTCACTTACCTCACACACACTTCTAGTCGCTTAGCGCATTATGTAAGAAATTCACAACTTTTATCTGTGGTCAGCTTCGCTTAGGGGCATTCCCTGAGCCCAGGAGGACTGCCTCATGGGAAAGCAGCAAGGGCTCTGGTGAAGGAGTGTCATGAGCAAACATGGATTTCTCACTCAGAGAAGGGCAAAAAGGAAAGTTAAAATTACTTTATTATCTCTTATATTAGCACATGCAGTGCATTTGCATGATTTCATAAGCCTAGAACACATTAAAACTAGCTCTGCATGCATCAGTATTTCCTGCAGACATATATATGGGAGTCCCAACTACATATCCAGCCTGTCTGGTTCGGTATTTCACCAGTCATTAACAAGGGCCAGCTGAAGCATATGGTTCTTGAAGGAGGAAGGAAAAGAAAAATCATTTCCTCTTGCAATAGGACTCTTCACACTACTAAGCTACTGTAACTATTGCACTGTTACTGAACACTTCTGGAAAAAATGGCAACCTGGATCCACTGACTATACCAAAGAGTACACAGCACAAAACAAATCTTTTGGAACTCAACAGAAAGTCAGATATTGATTAAAAGACTGCTGGATGCAGGTCTTACTAGTTTATCAGTGCATAAGCATGTGCAGTAAACTGTAACCAAATATATGCTTACATCTGGAAGCATTAAAATAATGTGATTAAAATATAAAACCCATATGTAATACGTGATCTTACAGGAAGTTCTAACATCACAACATGCTGCTAAAAAGAAAAGCACACTACTGCTCTGGTCCCTGGTTACTGAATGGTCATTAAATGGGAGAGCCCTGAAGGGGGAAAAAAAAAAACCACAAAAAACACTTGCTTGAAAGCAATAATTTGCTATTGTATGTACTGAAGAATCTTTTCCTTCAAAGAATCCTCGTCATTTACTCACCAAAAAAAGGTGTTCAGGTATACGTAAAAAACTGCCACTTCCACAAACTCTGGGGAGTCATTCCAAGCACTGAATTTGTATGCTCAAATATCAGAGAACGGTCACAGTGTCTAAATGCTCAAGAAGCCTCCTGCTGGTAGTTAGGTTCAGATGTACAGAAGTTTTGAAGATGTATCGCCAAATGCCATTTTTGGAAGCACTGTGCCTTCAACTCTTCACATGAAAACAATATACAAAATATATTTAGAATAATATTTGTCTATATGTTAAATAAGAACAAGTGCTTTTCAAAACTGAACTTCTTGCCCTAGTGTCCATCATCACAATGGGCTGTTAAGAAAGTCTATCCTCATTTGTGCATACTTCCACCTTGTGAAATCTAACTGAACACATAGTTAAATCTTATTTCAAAAGGATACTAATGAAAATCAGTTGGTGTTTTCCCTTATCTTGAATGACTTGAGGAGAAGAAAATTATATTGGGCACTAGCTCAAACTGTAATGATGTAATCAATGAAATCATAAAAGTCAGTGGTGATTCATTTTCATTGACGCAGATCATTTGTCTGAGAATTTAAATGCTCTGTATAGATATGATTTAATTAAAAAAACATAGGCAAGCATTAATACTTTCAGTATTATCAATATTATTTTTGTAAAAATAATCCCAGAAGCAGGCAATTTGTCCAAGGTAAGATGGGCTACATAGGCATTTTAAATGTAAACAAACAGAACATACTGAACTGCTTTCAAACTGAGCTCTTGTTTTCATCTACACATGTCTATGCTGACTTCAACAGAGCCAAGAAAAACAACCAAGTTCTGGCTAAGTTTCCAATTGGAAAAAGTAGGTTTCCTCTAATTTAACTTTTATGATCACATTTAGTATCTTGGCATCTCTATCTTATTATTTATATAGAACTTAATTGCAGGTGGACATCTTATAGAAAAGATTAGCACAAATCTCATGTGTTCAGTGCAGTTTGTGGTGACTGAAGTAGTATGATTTTTCTCCACACATCATAAAATGCTCAGTAAGAAAAAAAAAAAAAAAAAAAAAAATCCCAGCAAACAAGATGTTCTTGTTTGCCTATAGCAAGTAATTTACATCCTTTTAAGATCTACTGGCATTTGGTCCTTCGTTCTTTTGCAGTAGCAAACCCAAGGTGTCCTGCAAGCACCAGATTGAATGAAACCTGCTTCCCTGAAGCTTTCTGCCCTTTGCTTTGTAACTCCACATTCTTTCTTCTCACTGCAAATGGCCAGATCTCTCTGCGTTGTATATTACACTATCACCTGGCAGGATAAACTGTGCTGTGACTTCTCTGGGACTGTGCACATTTTGTTTGGCCACTGCCAAACAGAATGTCTAACAGCTATGTTCTGCCTGCCTTTTCCTCAAAACTGGCACTGATCTAGGTTTCTTTCCTCTGTATGCTCACAGATTTTCATAAAACATGATATTCACTGAGAATGCCATCCTTTGAATTCAACTGAGAGTAACAAAAGGGTTTGAAACCCATGGGG